>PVJC01007052.1:0-52821 GCA_004026665.1 Murina feae
GGACTCATTGGGAACGCGTTTGATTTCTTCAAGCATGTCACCCGCTGCCGTGCCCCTGCCCTTCAAGGGCTGCTTTATATCCACCAAGTGGTCATCTCTGACTTTCTGCTTGGCCTGAGCAATTCCTTATAAGCTTGCAGCTTAAATGTTACGTTCATGAGAAGTTTTCTCTGAACCTGCGAATATGAGCTTCCCACCACAGCTGGCACACTTTCCTTCACACATCTCAGAATAATTCATGCTTTCCCATCTGCATGTCTGTTTTCCCATCTGCCAGCCTGGTGCCCCCCCCCCAACTATCCCCTTGCTGGCCTGGTTGCCCCCTCACTGTCCGGAAGGAAGTCAGACGTCTGGAAGATGTTCAGTCGACCAGGTCTAATTAGCATTATTACTCTTTTATTAGTATAGATTTGTGAGTGTGAACATCTGATTTAACCTAAATCTATCAAACCCCATTCTCTCCAGCCCTATAAAAATTACTTCAATTAACTACAGATATTTTAAATTAATTTTTGATGAAAATGTGAGTCATGTCTTCTTGTCCAATGATTATACTTCTTTAAACACACACACACACACACACACACACACACCATCACACCAGACACCTTTCTCTGTGGCTTAAGAAGAGAGAATCAAGAAAGAACTCCAATATCTTATATTTCAAGACTTTCAGTAACTTCTTCTTTCCTTGATAAACAGTTTAGGGAATAGATTAACTTTCACTTCACATTTTGAATGAACAGAATTTCTACACAGTAGTTGACTTACTTAAAAAAAAGAGAGTACCTTAAACACACTTTTTTTAAATGTTTCTGTCACTGTACCTTTCTCTCCTGTCTGTGTGAGCACAGACAAGAAATGACAATGTGATCAGCCCGATACAATGTCACAAGCTGATCAGGGCTTCTTTTCTGCCTCCAGAAAGAAATTAAAGTTGGTTTATTTGTTTCCCTTTCCTTTGTGGAAAGAACATTGAAGAAGGTTTATGTCTGAGAATGTATCACCTGCTGTGTGACCCTGGGAAAGTTACTTAATCTCTCTGACACATCCCCGCATGTGTTAAACACATGTACTCTAGTGTTTAAAAATAAAATAAGTTGGGTCATAACTGTCTTACCTATTTATAAGATTATTGTACATAGTAAATGAGATAATGTATGTTAAAGTTATTATTTTTGGCAGGTTTTCAGTAACTGAGTCTAGACTACGATTTTGGACTGTGGTACTTATTCATATCAGACTGAGTTTCTCTTTCTAATGTTTACTTTTAACAGCAGCCCCCTCATCCATCAAAATTATGATGTTACCCTTTTCCTGGGTTTAGAGAGAGATTCTTAGTTCTTGTTCATTAGAAGGCAGAGGCTACTGATGTTCTATGATTTAAGATTCAGGAAAGTTTCCTTCACTAAAATGGATTAGTATCACCATTAGTGATACTAATCTGACAACCCGCCCCTCCCCCACCACACTTAACTAAACACACCCTTCTCCAATATTTCTTAGTACCTCTCCCTGCCCAGTTGAACTAGGATCAGAGATTTGTGATTCTAGAGAGGTAAGTTAGTGGCTCCCAATAAGATGCTCCTTTAGGATTTGTTTTTGTATGTTTTGTATACTTCTTTCCCAAACATTCTTTCAGGAACTCCTATTTTATGCTTGTTGTTTAAGATGTAACATTCTCTTGAGAATAAAAGTCATTGTTGAAATGCAGAACAATCGTTTGGCAATCAACCCATGTTCAACATAGAGGCATGCCTAATTACTGACAGATCAGGAGGTTTTCTGCCAAGTAATAATAATATTGTGCTCTAAGATGTGAAATGAGAAAACAAATGAAACAGAGGTCGGTAGTGCAGGGCTTTGCAGGAAACTACTCGCCTCTCCTGCTCCCACCGGCTCTGGGTTGGCACTGAGTCAGAACTTATTGGATTTTCTCACACATCTCCAGGCAATGTAAAAACATACCTTAAAACATATGAAGAAAACTGGAGATCAGATAATAGCTACCCTATTTCCTTTGTTATTTTTTCTTTCTTTTCTTGTGAGAAAGGGATTGATTTAACTTGTGGGAGTGTAAAATGAGTTTATTCTTTGTAGCTCTTGCACTAATATCTATCATGATGCTATAAAACATCCTCATGAGGACTATTGCATGACCGTGATTTTGGAAAAAGAAAGATATTAGAATCAATTTGTCTAATTGTCTAAACTAAAGAATGCTTTTAAAATGTTTAGAAAAATACAACAAAACTCAACCTATAGAACCTTCTCTTGAGAACAAAAGTTTCTAAATATTCTTCACAAATTGAGCTTGGAAAACTTCCAATACCTCTTTCTCCCCAGCGCCTCCGGGTAGCAGTCCTATCACTTATATTTTCCCCTAATCTTTCCTTTGCACTATTGATAATCTGAGTCATTCTTTGGCTGTTAATTATTTATCTCCTTCATATATATATATATATATATATATATATATATATATATATAATTTTTTTATCTATCACAAAAGAATTTAAAAAATGTAATCAACCTGAAATATGGAAAGGGCAGCTTTGCTAAATATCTCTCTATAAAGGTGTCAGGGTTCCCCACCAGACTACAGAGAGATACATTTGCTCCATGAATGACAACACTGTGTGCCTATTAATATTAAGTATAAAAGTCAATTGTTTGCGATGTCTGTTTACACATGAAGCTATCCTGGTGGTTTTTAAGCAGGTGCGTGCATTTGATTGTCCCTGAATCTTTCGAAAAATATTGTTACTCCAGCCCCAGCCCAGAGGTCGTGAATCAGAATCGCCAAGAGGCTGTGGGAAGCAGAGGAGTGGAGCCTAGTTATGCACGTTTTTCAAAAGCTGCACAGGTGATTCAGACGGGCTTTCCCAATGGAAACATTTCCTCCTATCCTCGCCTGAGGATTGTGTCCCCAAAGATTCATGTGCTATTAGCGCTTTCAGTAGGTGGCGCTCATTCCACCTGCCAGTTTTCTTGTTTGGCAGGCATGAACCCTAAGTCATTCAAAGAAGCCAGGAGCTGATCAAAGGTGCTACAGTGCCCTTTCACCACACCTATTCTGAAAACAAACGGCAGAGCTTATCTTTATTAACAGTAGGTTAGTGGGGCAAAGTGGTGGGGGTGGGGGTGGGCAGAGGAGTGCGAGCCCATCGTTTATTCCACAAATGTAATTATTGTCCCAAAGAGTTCATGCATGCCCATTTTTTACCATAAAATTGAAAATAAGCAAACAAAAAAAGGTAGAAAGCAAATGATAAGAAAAACCAAGTAGAGACTCGGACAAAAAAAAAGAGTATTTTAGTTTGCTTGTTTTAGTTTTACATGAGGAAGAGATGGGAACACTGATACTATTACTACAAATAAATAAATAAATAAATAAATAAATAAATAAATAAATAAATAAATAAAAGAACAAATAATTGTGTGAAAAACTTACCATGACCTACACATAGATAAGTACATCTACTAAAGTAAGGAGATGCATAGTGTAGCTTGCAAGGACATGAGCTTTAGAATAAGACAAACCTAGATTTAGACCTTGATTTTTTCTCAACCAAGTTACTCAACTTTCAGTTAAGATATTACCCACCTTATTTGGTTATAGTAAACATTAAATTCAAAAAAAAAAGTTTAAAGCTATTATCCCAATACTTGGTGCATAGCCACTATTTAGTAAATAGTATTAGATTAGCTTAGGAATACTAAGTACTAAAAAGAATGAAATCTAAAAAAGTAAAAAATAAAAACAAATAAAAATAAGGAAATCTAAGTGCTGAGTTGTTAGATTTTTTGTTTTGTTTTGTTTTGGTAACAAAGAGTAATGAAAAATTATTCTGAGCGTTGAAGGGAAGATTTCTATGTCAGTCAGTACTAAAACAGGGAGAAAAACTTAGAGGAAGATGACCAGGAAAAGATAGGAGGTTCATTTTGTTATAATGAAAAAGGCCTGATCCTGAACTTACAAAACTTGGGTTTGAGATGTGTGTCTCTATTTATAGGTTGTATGACCTTGAGAAAGTCACTTAACCTCACTTTTCATTTTTATAAGATAGGAATTAAATCAAATGCCATCTTGAATATGTATACGACTTTGGCTATGAAACGTAATGCTGTACATTTTACCGTAAAAAACAATAGTGTACAAAAATGTTATAAAAACTATAAAACCCTAAATCAATGTAAAATGATACTGAGGTAACTGCTAATAGATAAAATTTATTCTTTACTGAAGTTCATTATTAAAGTCAAAAAAATTATTCTCTCAAAAGAAAGTGGATATTAAGTGAGTTACCAAATTTGGGTGAGAATAAGAAAAGTAGTTTCTGGATTGTGAAGTCAGGATTTATGAGAGGAAAAGAAATTAATATTAGCAACATGCTTCCAACACATCATTTATTTCCATGATGTTTCCCCCACAAATGATCCTAATATTCTTCTTATAATGGACTTTGGCACTATTTTAACAGGATTAGACATTGAGTTTCAGACATTTCATGTTGCCCCTATTAAATTAGTACACACGGTAAGTAACTCTTGATTTAAATAACTTAGAATTATGTCATCTGTACCTGTTTCTTTAAAATTTCCAAATTACAGAACGAGAAATTAACAATTTGAAAAAAGGTCTGAAAATTAAGTAAAAAATCATATTAATAGAAGAGAATCTATCAAGACCTTCTAATATTATGACCCCTGGCTCTAGATTATAAAGTTTTTTTAAAAAAATTTAATAATAATTTGTATCAATAAGTTAAAATGTTACATCTAAATATTTCCTCTATTAGAGGTTTTTAAAATTAGCCCTCTGCCTATGTTAAACACGCACCTCTGCATGGTGTACAGTCCTGTCACCAGACAAAGGAAACAGGAAAGCTCCTCACAGCAATGACTGCTGTGCTGCTAGAAGGTCAACTGTCTCTTCGGCATGCAAGCAGTCTATGTCATGTCATACTTCAGAAATACGTTTTCAGAGATGGGACAAACAGGCCAGGATTTAATGCTTTTGTTAAGGCACTAGACTCCTTTTAGAGCAGTATGTAGCACAAGCATTTCTCTTGGTGGAAGAGAACATCCACTCTTCAAAGAAAACTTCCTCTTCTGCAAGTGGGGAGGGGGGGAAATGAAGAATCACCTATTGTTTTGGGGTGTTTTTTTGTTATTGTTGTTAGTACAATATAAGAAATCTGCATTGTAAAGCAAGCTGCTGTGGGTCAGTTTCTTAGTGGACAGCACAGACAGGAAGCTGCCTCTACCCTAAGAGGCTTAGAGACTGAGCAACTGAGTTAAGCAAGCAGGTGCCCGGGGCCACTCAAACCAATTTTGTAACACAGAATAGCATGTCCTGGAACCAGTTCTGTTCATCTTTTTCCTCTGGGAAAGAAGCAATGGTTTCTCTAGGTGGAAGCAGTGCTGCTATTTCTATTCTGAGGGGGAAATGAGAGGGAATTTCGTAACAATTGACTGTTGTTAAAACAGCAAATTATATTTTTAAAAGAGATGATCTACACTTAAAGGAGGAATCTCAAGAAAGCACACAATGAAGAAAAGCTGCCTCTGAATTACCCATACATATGTGCATTAATGTCCAGCAAATAACTGATTATATGCACAATGTCTTTTCTTTCCCAGAAACAGCAACCAAGAAACAGGTGATTTTTTAAAATCAACAAAACAAAAATCTCACTAAAATATTTTACAGTTGGAGACTTCGGAATTTTACTTCCTTTTTGCTGTTAAAAAGTCACAATAGCCTAGAGAAGTAATGTATTTTCTTTTAAATTAAAAAAAAAAAGCCATGTATTTAAAGGTGGGGTGGGGTTGCAGAAAGAGGTTGGGAGAAAAATGTTCAGGGCCTGTTGCAAAACCAACTGCAAGCCAAGTACGATTCCAGACAGGCCAGAACCACCTGTTACAATACAGAGAGAGAGAGAGAGAGAGAGAGAGAGAGAGAGAGAGAGAGCGAGCGAGATTGATTCAAAAGATGAAATGAAAAGGAGGTGACCTTAAGGATCATTTTCCAGCCATCATGTAAGTAACTAAGGGAATGTGCAGATGTTTATATGAGACCCATGTGAATACAATATTTGCCACATGTTATTCAATGTAAGAAGACATTATGCAGGGTGTTCTCCCCCCCCCAAAAAAAATGCATGCAGTTTAACAGCTGAGTGCTCAATTTTGACAATGAAATGTATTTTAATAAACATTGCCTTTATAATTATTCAAAGTGTGTGTGTAAATTTTTTTTGGAAAACCCTATATATTTCTAGTCAATCAAGAAAAACTCCGAGAAGTACATGGCTTATGATTGCTAATAGTAATAACCACCTGGGCACTTACTTTATAAGCTTTTTAAAAAAAATCTTTGTTGTTGAAAGTATTGCAGATGTACCCCCTTTCTTTCCTTCTAGCCCACACCCGCCCCAGGCCTTCACCATGCTATTGCCTGTGTCCATGGGTTATGCAAATATGCATACAAATTCTTTGGTTAATCTCTTCCCACCCTAGTGTTTTATTTAATCCTCGCAACAAACAACCTTATTGTTTTAGAGGGTGTGTAGCAGGTGAGAAAACTGATACACAGAGAGTTGTGGAAAGTACCATGTTCAAAGTGACACATTTAGTAAGCAACAGAAGCAAGATTGACTAGATCTATTGAGCTCCCAAACCCATGCTTTTTAAACAGTTCTGTACTGTGTACTGCATAGACGTATATCCTAATCTCTGGAAAATCTTACTCTTTGGACTTGAAAAACAAATCCAAGAAATCTCCCAAACAGCTTAAAGCCCATTAGCAACTGCCAAAACTTCGATGGCACATTAGTATACAGTTAGAAAAGACGGACATTCATTTTCACAGAATGAAATGCTTCGAAAATACGAACAATTTTGCTGCGCCCATGCAAAATCAGAAATCTGAGTCAACCTTTGTCTCAAAATGGAAAAAACAATGTTTCACTACAGCACACTTTAAAAATTCTTCTTAGTAACAACGTGACACATAGAAGAGTTCCCTTTTTAAACTTTCTTTACCCAAGGGAAAATATTCCGGTTTCATAAAATTAGCAAAAGTCTACCTGTGAAGAAATTACAGACACACACACACATACACACACACACAATGGGATACGCGAAATAGCCTGTGTTGATCTAAGAGGGTCACAATGTAGCGATCCTATAAGTGATGTGCCCCAAATAAATATGTCTTTAAAACTTGAATGTCAGAAACGCGAGAATGTCTGTTAAGACAGAGGGCAGATCTCAAAAACTGCTCGATATCATTCCTTTGGGCTTTGTTCTTTATCTCCTTTTTAAGTAAAAAAGATGGTTAGAAAAAGGAACACGAAAAAAAAGAGAACTAAAACTACTTGGCAACGTAAAAAGAAAAACTTTCAATGGACCAGCGTAGTCATCCAGTCCGGAACGTCCGGGAAAACCGAGCGCCCGTCATTCGGCATTTCGCCCTTTATGGGTCGATTTCTTGTTACTTAACTCTACGGATGGGAAAAAAAAATTATTATTATTTTTACAATAGAGGCTCTTACGGGAAAAAAAAATGTAAGCATTCGAAGGTAGAGGCTTATTTCTAGCGAGAAGTAGAGTCACTGAGAAATTCCTGTTGGATCTGGGAGAATCCCGGTCCTTCCCAGCCCACGTGGCAAAGTAAACAGAAGGTGGGCCGGGCGCGGAGTAGCGGGACTCCGCTAGTCTCCCGGTTTGTGGAGGCTCCAGCCCTGCAGGCCCCGAGTGCAAGAAGGGCACGGCCTCGGCGACACCGGGGAGGGGTTCTGCCCGGCGAGATTAAAGTGACAGCGGAGAGAGGATGCCCGAACCAGGGCGAGGTGGTGGCCCCGGGACCCACCCGGGGACGAGGGCGCGGGCCTTTGCGGGATGAGGTGGGTGTGCGCGGGGCGTGTGCTCTGATGCCCGCCAGGAGGTGAGCGCCAGGGATGGGGCGAGGGTGCGGGGCGGAGGTGGGCGCGCGTGGGGCCGTGGGGCGCACGGGTACCTCTCAGTGGGGGGGGGGGTTATGAAGCGAGGTGACAACAAAAAGTTTAAAAGGTGAACCTGAGGTCTCGCATCCTCGGGCCGGGCACCCACGCCACCTCCCCCTGCGCTCGGGGGTGGAGACGCGTCTCCGAGTCCCTGGGTGCCCCCGGTCTGGCCTCCGCTCCCGGGGACTGAACCTTCCTCCGCGCCCTGCTCCCCCCGCTCCGCTCGCTGCGCCGCGCGAGGGTCCCCCGGCCAGGACCGCGCGCCCCAGGGTCCGGCCCCGGGTGCGTGCGCGCCGGCTCGGGGCTGACTCCTTGGGAGCGGGGGCAGCGGGCCCCAGGGCGGCGGCGGAGGCCGGGCCGAGGAGGCGGAATCCGGGCAGGGGGGGAGGAGGAGGGGGGAGGAGGGGGAGGAGGTGGAGGAGGAGGAGGAGGAGGCCGGCGGCGGCGCTGGAGCGGCGGCGGAGGAGGAGAGCTGGGCGGCCGCCGCCTCCCTGCGAGCGCCGCGCGCCCGGGCCGGGCTGGCATGCGAGTCACGTCCGCCCCCTCGGCGCGGCCGCCCCGAGACGCCAGCCCCGCCGAGTGATGAGAACAGACGTCAAACTGCCTTATGAATATTGATGCGGAGGCCAGGCTGCTTTCGTAGAGGAGCAGAAGGAAGCAAGATGGCTGCCCTTTAGGATTTGTTAGAAAGGAGACCCGACCGCGACTGCTGCCTGGCTCCGGGGCTGCGCGCCGAGAACGAGGTCAGAGCGCCCGCCTGCTGCCGCGGGCCCCCCCGCCCTCCCCCCTGCGCCGTCCCCCGGGCTCCCGGGGCCGGGGGCGCCCGCCCCGCAGTGTCACCCGCAGACACCGAGAGGGAAGAGGGAAGCTGCACAAATTACTGGAGCCTCTTCAACATGGCTGACAAATATAGTTTTAATTCCCCTCCGCCCCCTGGAAGCCTATGGCTCTGCGCCCTCGCCTCTCTCCCGCTGCGGCCGGGCCGCTCCGGACCCGGAAAAGTTACCTTTGTGACTCGGAGCCGCCGCTCTCCCGGCCCTTTAGCCTCGGGAAAGTGCTTTTTCTCGGCTTTCCTTTCTCAAATAGTTGAGCTTTGGGGGGGGCCACTGCCTTTCCTTCTGGTCCTCCCACCCCTCCCTGTGGGGGAGTCCGAGGAGTCTCTCCGGTCTATCCCGACCCACCCGGGAGGAACGCGGACGGGGGTGCTCGACCCTTCTCTCGGCTGTCGCTCGGGGTCCGGGTCCGGGTCCGGGTCTGGGTTTGCCTTCGCCTCTTCCACCCCGCGCCCCCTTCCGGGGGGGCGCACGGGCGAATGTCACCGGGAGTGGGACGGGAGTGCGCGCGGCGGGGTGTGCTTCCCCCCGAAGTCCGCGCCGTGCGAGTGGCGCGGCGGGAGCGGGGAGAGGAGTTGGTGCGGGGCCCCCGCGTTCTCCGGGCCCCGCGGGGCCGTGCCCTGCAGCCCGGGGCGCGGGCGTGGGAGAGTGCGGGCGCGGACCTGCGCCCCGGCTTTGTGCTGCTCCCCGAGCCGCTGCGCCGGGCGCCCCGGTAAGTGACAGGCAGACACAAAGGCAGCGCAGGCCCGGGGAGGGGGCGGCCGGGAGGGGGAGCGCGGAGCTGGGAGACGGCAAGGTCAGGGGCGCCTGCGGAAGGGAAACCCAATCCCAGCGAAGAAACGGAGAAGTCGAGAGCAGATTTTTTTTTTTTCTTTTCACAGTCCCGTCCCAATTTCTCTTTTTCTCCGGGCTGATCTCGGTTCTTGGGTCTTTTATCTCTCTGCCTTTCTATATGGGCTTTTCTCTTCCTCTCCTCCTCCTCCTCCTCCTCCACCTCCTCCTCCTCCTCCACACACACACACACACACACACACACACACAAACACGAGTCTGATCTTGGATCTTCTCACTGGGGCTGCTTGTCTAGTGTGATGAGGCTACCAGAGTTTCTATGGAGAGTTTCCTACCTATGGCAACATAAAGGGTGGCCTGGCCGGACTCCCTGCAAGGCTCGTTATTAGCAGGCAGTTGCTAGCAGGCAGTTGCAGTCATGACACTTTTAATTGCACGGGGTTGATTTCCACCCTCTTCATCTAGTGTGCAGAAGCTGAAAGGAGCGTTGTTTTTTTTCCAGTTGTTGGCGTAACATTTAGTGAGATATTTTTACATTGGTTGTCTGGGGAGTTGGATACATATGTGAATTCAAAATCACATACTGTAATTTTTCCCTCTTCAATCAGAGTTAATAATGCCAGGTCCAGATCCAAAAAATAATCATCAACAAATGAGCTATCATAAGAGTCAGGTTGTATCTTAGGGGAAGTTGAGATGTGTAAGGAAGAAGATGTGGATTTCGTTTGGTTTAAGGTTGTGAATGTTGTTGCCTGACTAATGAAAACATTCTTTGCATTGTAATGGACATTTTGCAAGACTGGTGGGGGGGAGTTACAGTCTTTTACATGTTTGTATGTGTGTTTCATGGTAAGTTTGAAATAGAATATAAATCTCAACATAATAAATATTGATCTTCTTAGTGTCACTAAGCAGAGAGGTGTTGGTGAAGGATTGGAAAGTCAAGCTTACGTTCATAAGACCTGTATATGATTAAAAGATGGGCAGAAGAAAAAGCACAGTAGTAGTAAACATTACTCCATAAATAAGATTTCTAAAACCATTTGTCCTCAGTAGTTCACTCTGTAACTCTTTATCTCTGAAAAAGCAGTTAAGTGTACTTTCATCACTGATACTCGAGGTTGCTTCACATGAATAAGGGAGAAGTATTACTCATCTCTGTGGAATAGAAATAGCTTATTCGGCTGGGTATGTCTCATAAAACATTAAAGAAAAAGCACAGGGATTTATCATAAATGCTTACTGTTTGCTGAGTAAGCTATGGTTAATTGTTTCAGCAATTCAGAATTAAAAATAAATAATTTCTTATGCTAACAGACTAGCATCAAACTACTTTTGGGGGACTTTTCTTCAAATGTTGTGGTTTATACTGTTTTCAAACTACTCAAATAATAAAAGATATAGTATTTTCCACTCACATTGATAAATAACACTACCTAATTTTGGTTAATAATTTTGGTTATGACCATGAAGGATTTTTTTTCTATTATCAAATTTAGACTTTTTTTTGTTATTTTATGAAATCTTATTTGCATGCTGAAAATAGCTGCTAATTACTGTTTTATGAGAGCTTCAATGATTATAAGGAGATGTGCATATAAGTCACAATTAGAAAAGACAAATTAGTTGAATCAGTATGAAAAATTCATAATAAAAAGCATAATCTCAGCTTTTCATTTATCATATTTGTGAGAGTTAATACCACCTGGAACCAAAAATTTCATAGGTAGAACTGTCTTGGGTAATTGAATTTTAGGGAAGTGATAGTGGACAAGCCCAAGATAGATAGTTTTTCTTAAACTACAATATTGTTTCAATAATTCTTTTTACCGAACTAATGGTTAATGAGAAATTACCTCAGAACGAGGGGCGTTCCTTGCTTTGTTTAAATTCACACATTTACCAAACTCAACGCTTTACTTAGGTCTGGCCTTGTGCTGGTCCATGTCAGAAGCCAGAGGGCTGGCTCTGGTTCTGATGCAGTGGCACTGGGGCCTAGACATAGGCAGGCCAACATCACTTCCTGAGCAAGTGAAATGCACCTGCCGAGGACTTGTGGTGACAGGCTTCCAAAGTCCTGTTTGGGCTCTGGACTTGTATTAGGTAATAAAAACGGGAGTTAATGTTTTGGTTTCACTTGCTGAAGTTAGAATTTCTCTATCAGTCTTTCCAGGGCTCCACCCATACACAATGTTGTGAGCCAAATGTCACCATTGAAATGTATTTCCTAACTTGCTGACCTCATTACAAAGCCCTTCTTATGATTCATTCACAGGCACACCTTAGGCAGGGAGTTTTATTTTGCTTCCTGTCCCAAATCCAAATTGGTAAATTCTTATGAGTTCTTATGAAATTACCTTGCCATGAAATGTCTTCAGACGCTGTAGATGTTTGACATTCTGGAATGCCCAACACTTAGAAATATGAGTTCTGCTTTTTTATGCTCTGATTGCTTCTACTACAAGTTCAACTGTTGCTGATTAATAGAATTTAATCGTCTTACCTAGCATCTCAAATCACTAGAGGGAGTTTTCTTTGTTTTATAAACAACCATATAGATTGTTGTACTGTAATGGTTTCCTATCGGGGGGACAGGCTAAAACTCTGGACAGCAGACAGGGTGGGCTGGTTGGTTGGTTGGTTGGTTGGTTGGCTGGCTCATCAAAATAACATTTTTCTCAACTGTTATGCTACCATTGCACATTAGTTCTTAAGAGTAGTAATGGCACCCAAGCCAGTAGCAGGAAACTATCTCACACGCCAACTTTAAGATGGGAATCTTAACTGTGGGAGACTCAGGTTGCCAAGTAGAGCTGGTGGTTATCTTGGAAACTTTGTTGAAGAACACAACCACAAATGCCTTTGCCAACTATACAGTATTTCCTTGGACTATATCTCCAATTTCTAGTTTGACTCACTGCAAAAGCTCAGTGAATACTGTGACATTGTTTCAGGAGGTTAGCCAGTACATTTGTTGGTTTGGTATAGTGTAGGAAAGAAGACTTCCAGAAGGGGAGAGGGTAAAGTGAGCACTTGAATCATTATAACTGCAAGCCAAAAATAATTATATCTATGTACTTGTTTCTAGCATTATTCTGATCCCACATTGTACATTGCTGAAAATCACTGACTTTAAATAGATATATAATCTTTTCTCAATAAACTGAATTTTGGTTGCCTATTCCAAAATAGAAAATTTTATCAGTTTTCATATATGCTTTCTGTACTTGTCATGAAATTTAGTTAAATGTGCCAGGCTTTAAGAAGTAGAAATAGATAGTAGATGGTTTTTTAATATTTTGTTTAAAAATAAATTCAGTGATATCAACTTATCTGTAGTCCTAAGAATTTAGAATTCAGTATTTTATACTTACTAAGGGTTGTTACTCAAACTGACTTGAAATTAAGCTCAAAATAACCTGAAAATTCAATTAAGAAATGAATAAATTGGGATGAGGAGTTTTTGAAAGAAAGGTTAGGAAATATAATGAACTGGCTGCTTCACTAAAAATACTATAGGTGTTCCTTTTAAATTAGATTTGTTATCTATTGAGACAGAATATTAGATCTGACTTCTGTGTCTTTTTATTCTCTAATAGAACTTAGTGGTATCTTACTCAGTCCAGATTTAATGAATGGGAGGGGAGAGGGGAGTGGTTCAAAGGTGGTCAAAGAGTACAAACTTCCATTTGTAAGATGAATAGGTTCTGGGATGTAATGTATAGCATGGCCACTATAGTTAACAATACAGTATTGTATATTTAAAACTTGCCAAGAGAGTAGATCTTAAAAAGTTCTCACCATACACATGCACACAAATTGTAACTGTGAGGTGATGGATATATTAACTAACTTCATTGTGGTGATTTTATATATATATATATATCTCCTATATAATCCTATATAATAAAGAGCTCATATGTTAATTAGACTGGTTGGTGGAACAACCTTCCAGAACGACCTTCTGGAACGACCAGTGGGTGGGGCCGCAAGGCCACAGGGCTGAGGGGCCCCATGGCAGTTGGACTGCAAGGGCCAAGCCCCTTGCATGAATTTCATGCATCGGGCCTCTAATACACACACACACACATACACATACACATACATACTGAGTGTCCAGATTATTATGACCACCTGACATTTGTAGGAAAATTAGCTATAATTTCATGCTGAAGTTGCTAGAGGGCCAGACCATTATAAATAGGGAAGCAGGTTTTTTACCACAACAGTAGAAGTGATTTTTTTCTGAAGATATGGGTAAACGACACGATTTAACAGCTTTCGAATGTGGGATGGATGGATACTGAGTGGCCAGATTATTATGACCACCCCATCAGTACTTCTTTGGTCCACCTTTTGCCTTCAATAATGCGGCGATTCTTCTTGACATTGACTCCACGAGATGTTGAAAGGTGATGTGAGGAATCTGACACCATGTCTGATGAATAGCACTGTCCAATTGTGTGAGATTTGATGGTTGTGGAACCAGCTGGCTTATGGCTTTTTTAACTTTGTCCCACAAATACTTAATTGGATTGAGATCTGGTGATTGTGGGGGCCACCTAAGCAAGGTAAAGCCTCCCTCAAGTTCTTGAAACCACTCCTGCACAATATGAGCACCATGGCATGGTGCATTGTCTTGTTGGAAGAAGCCATCTCCATTGGGATACACCATCAACATGACAGGATGAACTTGATCAGCAATGATACTTAGATATGTTGTGCTATTCAGATGTTGTTCCACACGAATTAAAGGGCCCAAATCATGCCAAGAAAACATGCCCCAAACCATAACACTGCCCTCACCAGCTTGAAGGGTTGTACTCATGCATGTGGGGTGCATGCTTTCATGCTGTTTCCGCCAAATTCTCACTCTGCCATCTGCATGATGCAACTGGAAATGTGATTCATTGGACCACATGACTTTTTCCCAATGCTTGACTGTCCAATCCTATGTTCCTGTGTGAATTGGAGACGTTTTATCTTGGTAACTGCAGACAGCAAAGGTGTTCAAACAGGCCTTCGGCTTCCATATCCCATATGATGCAGTGTACAGCTAATTTGTCTACAAATGTCAGGTGGTCATAATAATCTGGCCACCCAGTGTGTTTGTGTGTATCTAATCTAATAAAAGAGTAATATGCAAATTAAGCATCACTCTGAGACTCCTAAGCCATGCCCACCAGCCAAGCCACACCCACCAGCCAATCAGAGTGACTGTATGCAAATTAACCCAGCCTAGATGGGGGCCGGCAGCCACAGAGCTAGAGCAAACAGGAGGCTTCCATTGCACCAGCGATGGAGTTGAAACTGCCTGCATAGGCTGACCGGGCCTCTGCTTAAGGCAACAAAGTTTCAATTATAGAAGATAAATAAACCCCAGAAACCTGATTCCAGCCAGCCTTGCTGGGACGTTGGGTCAATGGGAGCTGTGGGCAGCCTGAAACCGGCCCTCAGCCCCTCACCCAGGCTGGCCACACCCCAATGGGGTGAGGGTCCCCACTGCAGGGCTTGGCCAGACTGCAAATAGCTATCAGCCCCTCACCCAGGCTGGCCAGGCATGCCAGCAGGTGGACATCCCCTGAGGGGTCCCAGACTGCAAGAGGGCACAGGCCGGGCTGAGGGATCTCCCTGAGTGCACAAATTTTTGTGCACCGGGCCCCTATTGTGTGTGTGTGTATATATATCCCACATCCAAAGGCTGTTAAATTGCGTTGTTTACCCATATCTTCAGGAAAAAAATCACTTCTGTTGTGGTAAACAACCTGCTTTCCTATTTATAGTGGTCTGGTCCTCTAGCAACTTCAGCACGAAATTATAGCTAATTTGCCTACAAATGTCAGGTGATCGTAATAATCTGGCCACTCAGTGTGTGTGTGTGTGTGTGTGTGTGTGTATGTGTGTGCCTATATATATCAAATCGTTATAGTGTACACCTTAAACTTACTCAGTGTTATATATCTATTGCATCTCAATAAATACTGGGGGGAAAATTTAATGAATGACATAGAACCAGCAAAAAATATATATATATATATATATATATATATATATATATATATATATATATATAATTTAATTAGAAAATGTGTAATGGGGATAATGGTAGTAATGATGGTGATTTTTCCCTAGCTATAACTTCTAAAGGTTATGGCGATTGTCTCATAAAATTCATCCACTGTCTGCATACAGTTTAATGACTTTTAGTAGATTAATATTGGGATTACATATTCTTACTTACATTTTTATTGAGGTTTATTTGTAGATTCATATGGAATTGTATGAAATAATAGTAATTGGTCATGTGCTCTCCGCTTTAATTTCTCCCAGTGATAACATTTTGAAAACTGTACTATAATATCACTACCAGGATACTGACATTGACATAGTCTCCCAATCTTATTCAGATTTCCCCAGCTTTAACTTGTACATGTGTGTATGTGTATATTAATTCTATACCATTTTACCACGTGGTCAGATGTTTTTAAACCTTTTTTCCTGAAACAGGAAAAGCTTAACACAGATCTGTTCCATCAGTTATGTGATTGTGCTACCATGCCTTATCAAATTGTGCCTCAGAATATGTTTGCTTGCTGAAATGTTTTTTTTTGCGTATAATTTCTTTGTGTTCAAAATATTTTAAGTTGTGTTAATGATTTATGATATTATAAATTATATTATTTGAGTCTCATCACAAATCTAGAGATAGATGTTATTATCCCCATCTCAGGTGAGAAAACTGAAGCGCAATTAGTTTAAATAACTTGCCCAAATTCATACAGCCAGTAGATGGCTTAGCTAAGGTTTTATTTTAGGCAGCCTGTCTCTAGAAGTCAGTTTTTAATTCACTGTGTAATACTACCTCATTAATATTAATAATAAAAGTATAGCTATAATGTAGGCTACTTAGGGGAACTCAGAAAAGAAGACTTAAAATCCATACAGTTGTCTATGCAAAAACTTCCATTTGAATATTCATAACAGCAATATTAATAAATATCAAAAATTATTGCCCATCAACTCATAAATACATAAATTCTGGTATAGTCACACAGTTGGATATTATGGAGCAATAAAAAAGAATGAACTACTGATATATTCCATAACATAGGTGAACCTTGAAAGAAGTAAGAAAAGGCCACATATAGTATGATTCCACTGATCTGAAATATCAGAAATAGGCAAATTTAAAGAGAGCAAAGGTAGATTAGTCATTGCTAAGGGTTTGGAATAGGAGAAAGGAGGACTGATCGATAATCAATATGGGGTTTCTTTTAGGCAGGGGTCCTCAAACTGCGGCCCACGGGCCACATGCGGCCCACCGAGGACATTTATCCGGCCCACCGGGTGTTTTTGCCACCTTGTTTTTTTACTTCAAAATAAGATATGTGCAGTGTTCATAGGAATTTGTTCAGTTTTTTGTTTTGTTTTTTAAACTATAGTCCGGCCCTCCAACGGTCTGAGAGACAGTCCCCTGTTTAAAAAGTTTGAGGACCCCTGCTTTTAGGGGTGATGAATTGTTCTATAACCAGATACTATTGATTGCACAACTCTAAAAAACTGTATTGTCCACTTTAAAAGTGAATTTTATTTTAATGATATCAATAAAGTTATTATATAAATGCATACCATTGATAAGATATGTGGCTTTCAGAAAGTATCTCATGTCTCATGCAAAGAAATGTAGGTAGTTTGAATGTAACTATATGAGGCTAAGCATATTATTCTAGAAATAGGATGCTGGTCAGTTCTAAGTAGTTGTCTTTCTCTCATGGATGAGAAGGATACCTCATTACACAAAAGTTTACCACTGTGTTTAGTGGCAAATAGGAGCCTTTAGGATTTCTCTGAGATGATTCATTTGACAGGTGATAGGATAGGTGTCTAGGGGAACAGGGCTTAATATATAATTGCAAGAACCTTTCTCGAATATATTCAATACTTAGGAATTTTCCAATTAATTCAGGAGATGTAATCCAAATGTTGAAAGGAATGTCTATAAAAGTTGCCGTTCTCTTTTTAAAAATACATTTTTTATTGATTTCAGAAAGTCAGTGAGAGACCGAGAGTTAGAGAATCATCAATGATGATAGAGAATCATTGATCAGCTGCCTCCTATATGCCTCACACTGGGGATTGAGCCTATAACCTGGGCATGTGCCCTGACCAGGAAGCAAACCTGGGACTCTTCAGTCCGCAGGCCAACACTCTATCCACTGAGCCAAACCGGTTAAGGCAATGATTTTTTTTTTTGCATTAACATTTCTTGTCTATGTGAAAACAGAAGGGCACTGGAAGATACATAGAGCTGACTTCTAAATTTTGATCTTAACTGTTTATATCTCTACTTATTATCATCTGTCTACTTTTTAAATTAAAATTACAAAATATTTGGTTTAATCTAAGAATTTTGTTTCTGTGTAGTGATACTGCAGTACATTATAAATGTAAAATAGGGTTGAGAAAGAAATTGCTCCTCAGCAGTCTTTGTGATGTCAAGACAAAGAAAAGTTAGGGTCAGGCCCAGCCATGGTGGCTCAGTGATTGAGTATTGGTGACCTATGAACCAGGAGGTTAAGGTTTGATTTCTGGTCAGGGTACTTGCCAAATTGCCTACTGGATCCCCAGTAGGGGGCATGCAGGAGGCAGCCAATCAATGATTCTCTCATTGATGTTTCTTTCTTTTTTTTTTATTGTTTAAAGTTTTACATAAGTCTCCCTTTTACCCAGTTGACCCTCTGCCCCTAGCCATTCCCACCCCAGGCAAGCCCCCACCACCCCAGTGTCTGTGTCCATTGGTTATGCTGATGTTTCTATATCTTGTTGTTTCTCTCTCTCTTCCTTCCTTTCTGAAGTCAATAAAAATATATTTTAAAAAAAGTTAGGGTCAGAATGTTGATGCGCTCCATGATTTGCTACATGTGGCCATAATTTTTACACACATCAACAATTTTTCAGACATTTTTTTGCAAATTAATTATTTATTATTATTATTACAGATTTATTAATGCTAAAATGCGTGCAGATTTTTAGGACTAGTGCCTATGAAATTAGGACACAGGGTGAATTACTCGAAGTTGGTTTATTTGAATTTCTAACTTTATGTAATTCTAGATACCAGACATTCTTCTTGTTGAGCAATGCTTATCTCCCTTTTTCTGATGAGAATGTTGGATTGCTACCAATTGGGTCCCATAGGTGGGGGCCATGAGTGATAACTGAGGTGGGGGAGATTCAATGATATGGAAGCATCTCGCTTTAGTAATGTATGCTTGTTATGCTACTCAAGGAAATGTCTTGGCTTCGTATAGTTGCTGTGATCGTTAGTTTTTCAAGGAAGAGTTGTGGAAATGACCCAGAATTTGCCTTTTTTAAGAGTATGATTGTGGTACTTACTTGTAGGTTTGTTATATATTCGTGGCAGGCATTGACACTCATGTTAGAACCTCTAACCCATCAAGAAGTTGACATACTGATTATTATGGAAAGCAATAGGTAGAATATAGGACTGGTTCTCCTTATGGGAAAATGAACAGCTTACTTGTATTTACCCATTTTGTTTCTTTTAACATTTTGTGAATAACTTCAGCTGGCAATAGGTGTTTTTTTAAAAAATATATATTTTTTACTTGTTTCAGAGAGGAAAGGAGGAGGAGAGAGAAATAGAAACATCAATGATAAGAGAGAATTGAACTGGTTCTTGGGTCATCACTCAGCCACAGAGCCACACATAGCTGGGCTGACAATAGGTTTTTATACAAGTATCTCCACAATATTCAACAAGGAGTTCACTGGCTTTGTGTGGTACTCCATCGTGCTTTTTAAATGCACTTCTAAAATTATAATTTTAAAAACAAATTAGATATATAGAAAATGGAATATTTTGTTATGTAATTTCTGGCTTTATTCTTTATAAATAATTTCTACAGAAGATACAGTTGTTACCGGTGAGAGGAGACCACCTTGGTTCTGGTCTTCTTGAAGAAAAAGATTTCGATCAAGAGACAAAGTGTAAGAAAGCAAGAATTTATTGACCACAGCAAAAATATACTTAGGCTGGGCTGCTGTGGCTCAGGGAAGTCAGAGACTAGGGGCCCTCGGTGGTAAGTTCAGGAGGTTAGCCCAGGATGAGCTGCTGCTGTCCATTGCTCCCCTGGTTGCAAGTTTCATGGGATGCCTTAGAGGTTAGGGGACATGTGCCTGTGGGGGAAGATGAGGAGGAAGGGAATGGTACAGGTATGCTCCCTGGAGGAAGTGTCTATTTGGACCTTCAATTTGTGTGTTTAGGGGAGGTCTTAGTGGCAGATTAATAGAATATTCACCAGCTTTATGCTAATGTACCATGCTGATATCTAGTCTTTTATTTGTCTGTGTTTGAGTGTGGTTGTCAAATGGCACTTAATTGTATTTCTGTTATCTATCTCTTTGAATATGGTGATTTAAGCTATGTACCCTCTGGTTGGGAGCAGTGCAAACCATTTACTCTTTATAGATAGATATAGATATAGATACAGATACAGATACAGATACAGATACAGATACAGATACAGATACAGATACAGATATAGATATAGATTGATTTCAGAGAGGAAGGGGGAGAGAGATAGAAACACCAATGATGAGAGAGAATCATTGATCGACTGCCTCCCACCTGATCGTGGATTGAGCCTGCAACCCAGGCATGTGCCCCTGACCAGAATCGAACCCGGTACCCTTCAGGCCGCAGGCCTACACTCTGTCCACTGAGCCAAACCAGCAAGGGCACAAACCATTTACTCTAGGATTTACTAGGTGGCTGCAAACTGCTGTTTCGCTGTCTTGTCTTTGTCTCCCATTTCACTTGTTCTGGCTTCTCATGATTCTATAACACACTATATTCAAAAGAAAGCCATATGGCTGTGAATATTTGGCCGGTGCACCGCTCTCATTAGAAAGCAGAGTGGTCTGTGACCACGCAGATGCAAGAGCTCTCCCATTCAGGTATGCCATAGATAGTATTGATATTTTTATTTGCTGCTTTTATTACTTAGAGAGTGTCATGGTTTCGTGGATGCAGCAAAGTAATGATAATTTTAATGACTGTTGTCATGTCTAATTAGCTGTTGCTATAACCTGCTTTACCCAAGTCACTTATTTTCTTGATAGAATATTAAACCTAGTTTCTATGTCCAGGTTATACTATACTTTATATAGTACTTTAATGGGGACTATTCATTCAACTCTCAAGATGGTTTTTTTATTATAGTTTCCTCATATTGGAATATATTTACTTTTTGTCTTGCAAGGTAGAAGAAAAGGGGCTTAAATAATGATAGTGCACGGAGTGTACAACATGATCTGCGAGTTATTTGCCTCGTGTTTTCCCCCGTCTGCATTAAAAAACGAGGGCGCCCATTAAAATTGCCTTAATTATTAGTTGTGCTGCTTCCACAGTAAAGCACCAGAACTTGAAAATAATGCAATGATATCACACCCTAATAGACAGTCTTGTTCCTATTAATTTACCCTTTAAATCTGTTTGTTCTCTCAGCACTTCTTATATTTTTGTTTGAAGTCTCTTACTTTGAAGTTATAGAATTTTTATATTTGCCACTGGCTATAAAATTCAGCAATTTTGTAAAGTTTTATGATTTTTTTGCATGAGAAGGATTGCTTTTAGACACTCCCTAATTGGTTTGGAGAATTACTAGTTTTTTGTTTGTTTTATTGCATACTTCATAACAGAACAAGAAATCATTTCTGCAAATAAAGGGTCCAGTAGTTCATAATATTAGAGTGAGAAATAAGAGGTTTCTCTTTGGAACTAGTTGATTTTTTTTTCTCGCCTTCTGATTACATGCGGTCACATCAACATTTGACACGTGGGTGCGCAGAGCATGGCAGCGCTATTTACAAACACCATCCTAGAATTCCAGAGGCTCTTATGTAGCAGCTGAGAGAGTACAGGGCTTTGTGTGTCTCTGTGGGCAGAGGAGTCAAACAGTTTGATTCATAGTCCGGGAGCCCTTGTCTGGCTCGGCAGGGTCATGAACCAAAGATCAAGGTGTCTCGGTTGGGATTCACTCATCCAATAACCAGTTTTTCTACCTCAAAGGCTTATTTTTTTTTTTTTAAACTCGTGCAGCGAGCTATGCCAAACTTTTTTTGTGATTTTGGAAAATGTGGGCAGATTGGGCCTTAATTCTGGTTGCAATTATGGTGCCTCTGTGACTGTGTGCACTTGCCTGCTACCCAGTCTCACAGAGCCTTCTCTAAAAAGTGTACTTGCATGTTTGTAAGCATCTTCAGATGCAAGACAATTCACAATCTGACTTGCTGAGCTAGACACTCCGACCACAGAACACACAAGGAAAGGATCATTTGATCACCCTCCGCCCACCCTTCCCCCCACCCCTTCCCCTTTTTCAATTCCTCATCACCACACCTCCCCCAAACCCCCTCCATTTTTAATTTCACACCAAGACTTGGAGTTTAGAAATTTTTTTTAAAGGTATCCATACTTAGGGAATTGTTTTCCCTTTCCTTAGATTGATTTTAGAAGTTTTTCATTTATGTCTATCAATAAAAAGAAAGTCTTGAGTTAAAAAACACCAAGAACTTAAATGCCAAATCCTGTGTATCTGGTATATGTTTCCTGGTGCTTTTCATTGTACATTATAAGATGACTGGTTGGAATATTTAAAATATGAGTAAGTTTTGAGTTCTATTTATATTGCATATTAGATGGATGTCGTGACTGATTATCCACAAATAGATCCCTTCTTGCCTGAAAAAGAATTCAGATTAAATCATTGAAAAATAAACTGTAGTTAATGAAAAAGTTGGCTTAGTTGAGCTCTTCTTTCATGACCCTCCCTGTCAGAGCCAAGTTTGGCATAGCTGGCTGCAGGAGTTAAAAAAAAAAAAATCAGCCCTACATTAGGGGCTTTGGTAGAAAAACTGGTTATTGATGGCTGACTCCCGACTTAGACACCTTGTTTCATGACCCTGTCAGAATATATACATTTTTAAAATTATACTGCCTTTCTGAGAAGAGGAAAGATCAGAATCTTTGAAAAGTGATACTATAAAGGAAGTGGATTCAACTTTTAAAAATGAAAGTTCTTTTTTCTAAGAGATAAACCAAGCAACACATTTTTGTTTAAAGTAGTGTTTGGTACAAAAGAAATTTAGATCTGTAATAATTTAGAGATTATTTGTCCAAATCTATAATTCACATATGAGGTTTAGAAATCAACTTTAAATATTACATTTCTTTAAATAAATTTAACTACTTAACACCAGAGTGTGTTCTCATTTGAAAGAAATTACCAAAAGAATTCATTTAACTACACAATGAAATCTGAGGATGGACATTTTTTATTTCTGTTGCTGAGTAAAAATTCCTTCAGGATTTGAAAAAAATATGACTTATTTAGTGTTTATCAGTTATAAGATACTGTACACTTCTGATACATTGAATTAAGATATGTTGGAAATAGATTATAGATTTTAAAAGATTCTTTTCATTGGCTTGTTTCATTTGCTTGCTTTTCATTATTTTGCTTGGAAGATGACATTTATCTTAATCACCCTAGGCCCAAATAGCCAAAGTCTGTGTGAGATTTCTTACGAGTATACTTTTCTACCCAAAGCAATGCTATGTCTGAACCCTCGTGCTTTCACAAAAATCATCTATCCTATATTGGAACATTAATATTTTTTCTTCTTCTTCTACCTTTGTTGTTAGATAATAAGTTAAATGTGGTTATGAGCCTAAAGTAGTCAGAATTTGACAAAGACGATTAAGTTAACACATTTCTAAGAAATGGATTTAAATATCACTTTCATTTGACTATAGTTTCACTTGAAGTGGCAAGCATGCAATAAAAATTGATTTATTCAATGGTTGGACTGTCCTCATAAAAATGGGACCTAGTAGGAATTGTTTCTGTATTTTAAAATATCGAGTGTAGAATGAATGTGAAATATACATACAAGAAGCAACATGGATATTTTAGGCTGTTTATCCCTTTTTAATTACTGCTGATTGTATGTGTTTGTATTCTGGACTTTTTAGATACATGAGTTCTTAGTAGAAATAGTTAATTAAATAAGCTGTAGTCAAAGTCTCTGTCAGTGACTATAAAATGAAAAAATACTGATGTCATGCATTTTTTCAAATATCATGAAGTTGTGCAAAATCCTCAGGGTTCTTTGTCTTAACTGCTTTGATACAGTTCTTTTAGAAGATAGCTGAGGAACTGACTAGGAGCTCAGACCTGAAAACAAACAGCTGTCTAGGTGATGTTAAGACTGGCGCCAGGGTGCTCCCTCTTGCATAGGAGTTCCAGGTCATCCTGTTGCCTCCCCATGGTCAAGCACATGGCTCTAATGTTCAAACACACTGTTCCAGAATTCTGAACAGCAGTGACGTAACCATGGAGGGCGGTGGGGAAGCAGCTCGTAAACTGTGTAATGGCCCGGATCATGAATACTGATACAGAATAAGGAGGCCCTGATTGTAGTGAGCCTTGACTGGGGATGGAAGGGAGAAGCACGGGATGGGCTTGAGGCCTTCCCCCGACACCCCCCCCCCGTTGTTTATTTTAAACTATCCTTACCACCCGAAAGAAGCTTTCTAATTTGAACTTAAAATAGTTGCGTTGAACTGGGACGAGTGAGTAAGTGCTTTAGTATCCAAGGGCTGGAGGTGATGAAGCTCTTAAGAGTCTCACCCTCTTTCATAACCAAGCTGACTCAGACTCTTTTAGAAGTTATGGCAGCTTAACCACCTCTCATAAGGTTGCCACATACCTGCATGGAAACACAATTGGGAGTTAAAGCTGCCATTTTCTCTTGTTTTAAAATTGTTTTTGAAAGTGTGGCATTCCTACTGCATATAGAAATGATTGCCAGAATTACTGAATGTTTGTATAGAACTACCCTGCTTAACAATATTACAATCCGTTTAAGATCTGTATCTGCAACAGTATAGGGGGGAACCCCTTATTATCTGGTAGAATCACGATAAAGGGAGAGAAGTGGTACCAGGAAACTATGTAATAATAAAGTGTTATTCATTTGACTAAATATTAGCAACTATGTTTAATGGGAAAAAGTTCCTAAAACAGTAACGGGAAAACATGCAAAAAATAAGGAGACTGTAAAGAGTTTTCAGTGAATTCATGTTCCAGTTCTCTTTCCTCTTTGTAACAAATTATCAGAAACTTTTTCATTCACCTTCCTTTGAATTTTAACAGCTTTAAACAACAACTGTGTGTTTAATTCTGTGTCCCATATATTTGTGTGCGAATATATTTTTGCACTTTAGATTTGTTACGTGAAGTAGAACTGTTTCCAACTACTTATAAAATATTGCTACCAGCATTCCCACTACGTTTACTTCAACATTTCAGTAAATCATTCATCAGAATTGCAAAAATGTAGTACATTTCCAGACATAAAATCATATATTGTTATCAGCTGGAAAGGACTTTAGAGACTCTAACTTATCTGTTGCATTTACAAATGAGAAAACAGAGGCTTGGGAAGAGAAAGGCAGTTGCTTCAAATTGCATACTAGGATGTTCATCACACTAATAATGGCCAATATTGAATACGTTTTTACATTGTGTTAAGCTCCATGGTAGGCACTTTCCAGAAATTATCTTATTAAATTCTCACATCATCTCTATTTTTGTTGGTATTATTCTCGTCCCCATATTACTGATGAAGAAATTAGGACATAGGGTTAAATAATTCCCCTATTCATTTTGAATTATCTTTGCTCTCTCTCTATTTGCAATTTTTTTTTTACTAAATCCTATAAAATATTTTACTGTGTTCATTTGCCTTGCCCCCTTTCATTTCTGCTTCCCTCACCCATTCTTTTTTGCTTCATTTCGTTGTGACTAGTTTCTTCCTCCTTGATGTTCTTACCTGTATGACCTTCCTCTCTCATCCTCTTTTAGGTTATTTCTGCTTTTTGCCACATCCTCCTTCCCCTAAAGGAATTTATATTGCCTCCTTATTTCTAAAGGATCAAAATCTACTCCTAAAGGGTTGATGCCATCAAGCAGTCTGATCTTTGGAGTTAGGGAGATCTAGTTTTGAATCCTAACTTTCCTTCGTATAAGTTGTGTATGTTCTTACTCAACAGAGAGTAGCCGAATCTGCTTCTTCATCTGTAAAATTGGAACAGCTAATAAAACTCATCTCATGTGCCAGAGCTGGTTTGACTCAGTGGATAGAGCATCGGCCTGTGGACCGAACGGTCCTGGGTTCGATTCCAATCAAGGGCACATGCCTGGAGTTGGGAGTTCAATCCCCAGTAGGGGACGTGCAGAAGGCAGCCGGTCAATGATTCTCTCTCATCCTTGATGTTTCTTTCTCTCTTTCCCTCTCCCTTCCTCTCTGAAATCAATAGAATATACATATATTAAAAAAACACTTATGTGTTGCTGAGACAGTCACATGAGTTAGCGTAAGTCCAATATCCAGTGTATTGGTTGTTAAAGGTGCAGTAGTTGGATAAATACTTGTTCATTCCTCCGGCATATGTTGAGAATCAATGTATTAGGAAAGAGGAGAGCCATCATCCTGATCTTTGTGGCGTTTATCATGCTATAGACTCATAGGAAAGAATCACTACTATGATTTTTCAAAAATCCAATGTGATGGAAGTTGTAGGGCTCACACCCTGGTCCAGTGAGGAATTTCCCTGGGTGCTTGGGCTCAAAGATGTGACTCCTCACATACCTAAATGGCCCTCGGTGCTTCAGTTGACATAGTTTTCTCAACCTTGGGGCTGGCCAGGGATTACAGGAATCTAATAGCCTCGTCTCTGAAGAATGCCTCTGAAGAAGAGATGAAAGGTTATGTCCATTCCTTGTATTGTTTCAGTCAGGATAGAAACTGTGATCCCCGTGGTTTCATCTGTTCAGTTATCCTTTACCGTCTTCATTAGTTAAACTAAATAACAAGATACATGCTTGTTCATGGAAATCTTGCTTGAAGGTGGACGATGGTCTTGTTGTTTTCCTCCCAGGAGCTTCCTCTGGGAATGAAAATTTCTCACGTGGTGGTGTCATGGGATTTGGGACCAATGTGAAAAACGAAGACTGTTTTGCAGTGTCTTCAAATTAGTTAACAGATTAAAATATGTCAGCTATTTATGTGTCAGCCATTGTCTTCTTTCATCAAGATTGAGTTTTGTTGAGAGTCAAGTTCACATCTTGTGTGTTGGTTTGATCCCTCCCAACAATTAGTGTGTAACCAAGTGCATAGCAGACCCTCAACCCAAATGCAAATATACATGCGTTTATACATACTAGTAATACATACATACACACTGATACATTGGTTGTCATGTGTAGGTTGGAAATGCTCTTGAGTACCATTCTGAGTCCGAGCTATCATTTCTGGGAAATAAGGAACACAGGAGGGTATGTGTGTGACTGACGGGTTATTTTCTATATTGACTCTTCAGAAATTATAAGTACATGGTAACAACAAAACCAAACAATTTTAAATAATATAATCAGAAGTATGTCTTTATTCTCTCCTACAGTAACACATGTAATTTTCAAAATTACCAATATCAGACCATAACTTTCTGAGTTCCCACCATGTAAGTTAAGAAAAATGGTCTTCTTTCCTTCCTTCCTTCCTTCCTTCCTTCCTTCCTTCCTTCCTTCCTTCCTTCCTTCCTCCCTCCCTCCCTCCCTCCCTCCCTCCCTCCCTTCTCTCTCTCTCTCTCTCTCTCTCTCTCTCTCTCTCTCTCTCTCTCTCTCTCTCCGCTTTCTTTCTTTTTCTTCTTTCTTTGTTAATCCTTACCTGAGTATATTTTTCCATTGCTTTTTTAAAAAGTATTTTTATTGATTTCAGAGAGGAAGGGAGAGACAGAAACAACAACAATGAGAGAGAATCATTGATTGCCTACCTCCTGCATGACACTTGAGCTGGCATGTGCCCTGACTGGAATAGACCGTGGTCTCCTGGTTCATAGATCAATGCGCAATCACTGAGCCATGCCAGTCGAGCTCCAGTGATAATTTTTTTTTAGAGAGTATGCAAGGGAGAGAGAGAGAGGGAGAAACAGAAAGAGAGAGAAACATTGATTGGTTGCCTTCCACATGCACCCTGAACAGACTGGGGATTGAGTCTGCAACCAAGGTACATGCCTTGACGGGAATGGAAACCAATACCCTGCTCTTCTTGGGCTGATGCTCTAACCGTGGGAACTGCCCAGGGCTATCACTGCTCCCTGATGAAGAATGCTGATCCTTGTTGCCAGTGTTAGTTATGTCTCCCATTTACATTGGAAAGTACAGTGTGACACCTGGGATCTTGAAAAAGTTAAGGCAGCACTCAGACCTCAGAATAGACTTATAGGAATAGACTCCGCTCTTTCCTCCATTATTTTCCAAGGATTATTTTCATATGCTTGCCTTTACCTGTTTTAATATGTTTTCTAATCTCCTTTCAAGGTTTATCCTCTCCTTCACATGTCCATAGCATGCCCCTCTCAGACAGGCCAAACAGGGTTATTACATACTAGGTATTGCAAAAAGGAGTTGTTGGCTTTAAATGAAACCTTTGACTTTTGATGTGATGCGAGGCAGGATGCTTACTGCATACTTCCTCATCTAGTAAATGAAGGACTTAGACAAAATAACATTTCTGAAATTTCTCTGAACTTCAAATCCAGCATAGTTAGGTATATATTATACATGACTACTTGCAGCAAATTACAAATGTTAAATAAATATCTGTTTCATTGCATTTTGTAAGTGACCTTTTTATTTCCTTCCAAGGGGGGAAAATAGTATTACATTCAAATGCCTTTATAAACATTTCAGAATATGAAGGTTTAATTCAGGCTTTCTTATAGATTATCTTTATACTTTCTGCAATATTTCTCATAATGTGAGAATATTAGTGTTCTTAAAGGTAAAACTTATTAATTCTTGACCCAACTTAAAAAGAGAATCTTTTGGTGAGGGAAAAAGGTATTCATTAGAAGTGTTGTATTAAATTATATATTTTGAGTAATGAAACCCATAGGGACAATTAAATTTTTTAAGTTGTCTATGCTACTGTTATCTTGTTATGCAATAATATTGCTTTCATGACAGCACAAAGAGCAAAGTTACTATGGTCTTATATCCATAAATCAAACTTTAAATTTTTTTAAATTTATTAACAGTTGATATACAAGATTATAATAGTTTCAGCTGTACAGCATAGTAATTAGAAATTTATAGAATGTTCAAAGTGACCCTCAGTAAGTCTACATAGTTATTACAATAATATTGGCTATGTTCCCTGTGCTCTACTTTATATGCTCATGACTATTTTACAACTACCAATCTGTACTTTTTAATCCCTTCCCCTTTCTCATCCAGCCTCCCGAATCCCCCTCTCATCTGGCAATCATCAGTTTGCTGTATCTATGAGTCTGTTTCTGGGTGGTTTGTTCACTTATTTTGTTTTTTTTTTAGATTTAACAAATAAGGTGAAATCATAGGGTGCTTGTTTTTCTCTGTCTGACGTATTTCACTTAGCATAATACCCTCTAGGACCAGGTCCATGTATGGTTAGCAAATGGCAAGATTTCTTTATTTTTAATGGATGAGTAATACTCCATTGTATATGTGTACCACATCTTCTTTATCCATCCTAACTCATATATTGATGGACACTTAGGTTGCTTCCATTTCTTGGCTAGTGTAAATGATGCTGCATCACTGCAAGCTATGCGTAGGGATGCATATGTCTTTTCAAAATTAATGTTTTGTATTTCTTTGGATAAATACCCAGAAGTGAAATAGTACCTGGGTCATATGGTAGTTCCATTTTTAATTTTTTGAGGAACCTCCATGGAGTTTTCCATAGCGTCTGCACCAATTTACGTTCAACCAACAGTGCATAAGTGTTCCTTTTCTTTATATCCTCACCAACACTGTTTCTTAAGCCAAACATTTTAAGTATGTCTTCAGAGAATAGATGATGTGAAAAAGAGTCCTGCTTCTCAGATCCTCTTAAGAGGAAGTTCACTCTTGCATGCCAATACAAAGGCTAAAAAGTTTACCTATTTGTAATCCATAAAGGAAAATGTGCATGAAATGGCTATTTACTGTGTACAATTTGCTAAAGTGATAAATTCCTGTATTAATCTCTTAAGAAAAATTCAGTCTGTTGAAAAACTTGAAATAACAATGAGTCACTTCAGTAAGTAAAGGAAATAGAGGCTAGTTTTGAAAATGACATATTTGCTAAAAGAATGCAGTTGATGAGAATAGGAAATTCAAAGAAATTTGCTGATGCATTTTCTGTACTACTCAGTTAATACAAAAGTGCATTTATTCAGATATTAATTACATGGTAAATTAAAATGTCTTTGAACTCAGACTAATAACCTTAGGAGAACTCCTCTTAACACATTGATATGTATAAACAGGTTTATAATTGAACAGAGATTAATACCAGTTGGGAAAAATCTTGAGGATTCTTCAGGACTTCATTTAACAACATATTGACTGAGGGTAGATGCATATATAGAAATATAAACATACTACTCATGCCTATAAAGGTAGTGTATGTAATTTCTTTTTTTTTTAAATATATTTTTATTGATTTCTTACAGAGAGGAAAGGAGAGGGATAGAGAGTTAGAAACATCGATGAGAGAGAAACATCGATCATCTGCCTCCTGCACACCTCCCACTGGAGATGTGCCCGCAACCAAGGTACATGCCCTTGACCAGAATCGAACCCGGAACCCTTGAGTCCACAGGACGATGCTCTATCCATTGAGCCAAATCGGTTAGGGCTGTATAATTTCTTAATAGTGGGTAGCAATGACTTGAAAAGGCCTTAGATAAAGCATGGCAAACTTGTGGCCCGCAGGCCGCATGCGGCTCACAGCGAATATTTTTGCGCCCAGCCATAAAATAGTATGTAAGAAACATTTTAATAAAAATGTACTACTCTTTATAATATTTTAAGCGATAATAATTTTTAAAAATCACTAAAAAAAATTTCCTAACTTAATTTTTACAATATCCTGTTATACATAATTATTAATAATGAATACACACTCGCTAAGTTCTATAATCATGTCGCGTTCATTTCCCTTACCCGCCTTTCATGCAGGCACACCATTTCTCTCCACTAATACTAGCAGCAAATATTTTAGCAACCGATTGCCATGTTGTTGGACTGACTTGTTTGGTGTGCGCAACAGGAAATATTTTGCTATTGGAGAACAAGAAAAATAGGTTTATTTGCTTTATGCTTATTAATTTGTATAATTATTCAGTGTCTTATAAGTTAGTGTTCAAGAAAATATTAATTTTTATTAAAATGTTCTTTATTTTATGTTAATGACTAATTTATTTCAGCCCTTTGTATTCAGCATGTCTCTATTGAAATAAATGTACATTTCTAATGTACATTTCTATGAAAATTGAAGCTTTTGTGTTTTTGTGGCCCACATAAGCTTAAAACCTTGTTTATTTGGCCCAGGTTAGCCTTTGAGTTTGACATGCTTGCCTTAGATCTTTGTCATAGTTTTTGACTTACCAGTTTATAATTATTCTTGATATTTCTCTGCCTATATCATATAAATTGTTTATCAGTAAAACATTTTTATTAAAATTGTGCTGCAGAACTGTTAGGGGACAGTATAAAGTTTATGTTTGCGTTTGTTTGTTTTTTTTCTCAAGAGAAAGCTAAACAATTTGAAATACAATGAATATTATGTTAATAAAGATTGAGATTAAAAACTGTCATTATTATCAATAAATGACAAGTGTTGGCGAGGATGTGGAGAAAAAGGAACCCTTATGCACTGCTGGTGGCAATGCAGACACTGTGGAAGACAGTATGGAGTTGCCTCAAAAAGGTAAAAATGGAACTCCCATTTGACCCAGTGATCCCACTTCTAGGACTATATCCCAAGAAACTAGAAACACCACTCAGAAAGGATATATCCATCCCTATGTTCATAGCAGCACAATTTCCCATAGCTAAAATTTGGAAACAGCCTAAGGGTCCATTAGCAGATGAATGGATTAGAAAACTGTGGTACATCTACACAATGGAATACTATGCTGCTGTAAAAAGGAAGGAGTTCTTAGCATTTGCAGCAGCATGGGTGGAACAGGAGAACATTATGCTAAGCAAAATATGCCAGTCTGAGCAAGATAAATATCACATGATCTCACTCATTTGTGGAATATAATGAACAACATAAACTGATGAACAAAAGATTCAGAGACAAGGTAGCACTGAACAGACCATCCAACCTTATAGAGAAGGCAGGGATGAGGGGGTTAGAGATCAACCAAAGGACTTGTTATGCATGCACATTAGCATAACCAATGGACACAGACTCTGGGGCGATGGGGGCTTGTCCTTGGGGGTGGGAGTCGTCTGGGGTGGAGAACGAAGGAGGGGAGGAGTCAATCAGTGAAAAAAGAGTTAATGCAATACTTTAAACAAACAAACAAAAAACCTTTCATTTAATGCTTCAGTTGCTAAAGAATAAATAAATCTTACCAAATGGATGGATGGATATATTTAAAATTTATTATGAAAGAAAATGAATTTTATCTTTTAAGATAAAACTAAAGTCTACAGATTTCAAAAAAAGACCAGAGATCTTTGTCAACGTGCACATGAGAAAATTATTATAAACGTGGAGTTAATGTGCTAATTTGAAACAATCACTTTCAGAGAATAGAAGCAGAGGGGATACTTCCTAATGTATTCTATGAGGTCATTACCCTAATACCAAAACTAGACAAAGACGATATAAGAAAACAGAACTGTAGATTAATATCTGTCATGAACATAGATGTAAAAATCCTCAACAAAATAAGTATGATTTATGTCAGTTATTCAAAGCTGGTTCAACATTCAAAAATCAATTAATTGACACATTAACAGGCTAAAGAGAAAACATCATTATATCAATAGATGCAGAAAAAGCATTTGACAAAATCTAACACTGTGATCAAAACTCTCAGCAAAGTAAGAATAGTAGGAACTTCTGTGGCTTGATAAGGAACAGCTATAAAAAAAAAAACAAACTTGCAGCTACCATCACACTTAATAAGAAACTCAAAAGTTTTTCCACTAACATTAGGATCAAGACAAGGATGTCCCCTCCCACTATTGCTTTTAAGCATATTATTGGAACTCCTAGCTAATGCAGTAAGAGGAAATAAGAGATTGGGAAGGCAGAAATAAAACTATCTTTATTCCCAGATGGCACAATCTATGTAGAAAATCTAAAGTAATCAACAAAAATACTCCAATAACTAATAAGCAGGTATAGAAAGTTGCAGGGTATAAGGTTAATATATAATAATCTATTACTTTTCTATGTATCAGCAATGCACAAATGGAATTTGAAATTGAAAACACATTATGATTTCTATTAGTATCTCCCAAAATGTGATACGTAGCCATATATATATATATATATATATATATATATATATATGTATATATACATATATATATATATATATATATATATAGACAAGCTCTATATGAGAGAAATGAAAAACTCTAATGAAAGATATATATATATAAAGAACTAAATGCCCTGACCACTTGGCTCGGTGGATAGAGCGTCAGCCAGCGGACTGAAAGGTCCTGGGTTTAATTCCAGTCAAGGGCATGTACCTTGGTTGCGGGCACATCCCCAGTTGGAGATGTGCAGGAGGCAGCAGCTCGATGTTTCTCTCTCATCGATGTTTCTAACTATACCTCTCCCTTCCTCTCTGTAAAAAATCAATAAAAGTTTAAAATAAAGAACTAAATAAGTGGAATGACAGTCCATGTTCATGGATAGGTAGACTTACTATTGTCTCAAGATGTTAGTTCTTCACAACTTAATTTATAGATCCAACACAATTTCAGTCAAAATCCCAGAAAGTTATTTTGTGAATATCAACTAATGGATTCTGAATTTTAAGTGTAGCAGCAGAAAACACAAATATTCAAATACAATATTGAAATAGAAGAAGGTGGAGGGCTGGCACAACCTGATTTCAAGTCTTACTATAGAGCTACAATAGTCAATACAGTATGACATTAATAAAAGGATAGTCAAATCAGTGGAACAGAATAGAGAACCCAAAAGTAGACCCACATAATTTGGTTGACTAATCTTTGTTTGATTAAAGCAGACTAGGAACAAACACAATCATTTCAACAAGTGGTGCTGAAACAAATGGTCATCCACATGTAATAATATTGAAAATATACAAAGAACTCTTCAAACTCTTAAAACAATTAAATAAATGAATAACCTGATTTTAAACATAAGCAAACGATTTGAACAGACATCTCACCAAAGGAAATGTACGATGACAACTAAGCCTATGAAAAGATGTTCAACATCATATGTCATTAGGAAATGGCAAGTTAAAACAACAATAAGATTCCACTACACAACAATTAGAATGGTCAAAATCCAGACACTGGGAACCCCAAATGCTAGGGAGGATTTGGAGTAACAAACTCTTCATTGCTTTTGGGGATGGAAAAATCATACAGCCTCTTTGGAAGAAAGTTTGGCTTTTTCTTACAAAATTAAACTTATTCTAACTATGAAGTCCAGCCATTATGCTCCTTGGTAGTTACACAAGGGAACTGAAAAGTAGTGTCTAGACAAAAACCTGCACATGGATGCGTATGGCAGCTTTCTTGAAAACTGATAAAACTTAGTAGCAATCAAGATGCCCTTCAGTTGGTGAATAAGTAAACTGGTATTCAGACGATGGAATATTAGTCAGCATTAAAACAAAATAAGCTCCCAAGCCATGAACATACATGGAGGAGCCTTACATGCATATTACTAAGTGAAATATACCATTCTGTAAAAGCCACATACAGCTTGATTCCAATTGCATGACTTTCTGGAAAAGGTGAAACTACAGAGAAAGCAAAAGGGTTAATGGTTTCCAGGAATTTAAAGGTAAGAAGGGGTGAATAGGAGTATAGGATATTTAGGGCAGTGAAACTATTTGATACCATATATGCCATTTTACATCTGTCACAACTCATAGACTGGATGGCACCTAGAGTGACCCCTAATGTAGACTTTGGGAGATAATGATGTGTCAGGGTAGGTTCATCAGCTATAACAGATGCATCACTGTGATCAGGAATGTTGGTAGTAGGGGAGACTGTGCATGTGCATGGACAGAAGTATATGCCTACTCTCTATACTTTGCTAAATTGTACAGTGAACCTAAATTTGTTCTCAAAAATAAAGTTTATTAATTAAAAAAAATAAAACAACTTGAAAAACCTTAAACTTATAAAAAGAAAATAAAGGCAATAAAAGCATGTCTTCTCTTTTTTATGAGTAGCTACAGTGTTTCAATTCAAGTTCTCTTTTTCTCTCAGTTTTCTAATATGAGGTTAAGGAAAATAACCTAACCTCCTTAATTGGCTCATAACTTTATTTTCAATGAACTGTCATTCATAGAAAGGCAAGTGGAGGAGAGGATACGGTATATCCAGAAGGGAGTCAGTTTTAATGGGCACAATTCAGTTGGCTTTTTCAGTGTCCATGGTACCTCAAAGGCCATAAGCCATTCACATACCCACAGACACCATGCCTTTTTCCAGAGTATTGAAGATAAAAGTCTTGTTTGGTTTTATGTTAGGATTTCTCCTCTCAGCACTGCTCAAAAAATGAGGACTATATATTCTCTTTATTTAATAAATGCTTTCAGTAGAAACTTATTTTTAACTAGTCATTGCACTTTGATGATTTACGTCACCTCTGATATGCTCTCTGATAAAGCATGCTGTCATTTGTGGCTCGAGATGACCTGGAGACACTGACCTGACAGGCACTTGGAGGGGAGATTGGCATCGCGCTAGAAGGCTGTCTACAGTGAGGTTCTCTAAAGCAGCTGCATTCCTAGCAGGACTTGATTAAGTTTATCTTACTACTAGGTCCTTTCATTTACTCATTTTTTCCCCTCAAAATGAAAGGTTGTTCTGGCATGCAAAGTATCTGGCTTTTAATGGCTACCGAGCTGAAATAACATGCATCTATTCATGGTTGATCGTTTGTTTCTATTCTCTGCTCTTTCTGGTTCAGTGTTAGAGGTTAGAGCAGTATTCCTTCTGGTCAGCTGACAGTTGATCTTTCTTAGAAATGACACTTTTACATTCTCAAGGATGAGGAGTTAGATGTTCCAGTTTCATTCAGCTTCTTACCTATTCTGAGTCAATGAAGGGTCAAGATGTTTCGCATTGATTTCCGAGGCCTGTGAACCCAGGGGAACCTGGCATACGGGCTTTCCCTAGACATCATTTTCTGAAGGCAGAGCCAATGGCTCCTTTATTCCCAAACTCCACAATGCTCATTGATGACTTTAAAATTGTGATTATTTCACTATCTTAAACTGCCATACCCCAAACCCAGTCATTAGTACATAGAGGAAAATACCAGTTCTCACAAGCTGCTCTTTCCTGCTGTCATGTTTGCATACATGTAAAATGTATGCACACATGTTCCATAATGACTGAGCTCTTTTGTATTAAAATATATTGTGTTTTCCTAGGGAGCAAAGTCATCGTTATCTTAGAGCTTATTTTTTGTACTCTGAAATATGACACAAAGGGAATTTTCTGAAATATAAATATTCCTTATTATGTACTACTATCAGAAACTGTATTTCACATTCTGATTGGTGTTGTCCTGTTATAATTCTTTACTTTATTTATTTTATTTTTTATTAAATCCTTATTGTTCAGATTATTACAGTTGTTCCTCTCCCCTCCCCATAGCTCCCCTCCTCCCAGTTCCCACCCCACCCTCTGCCCTTACTGCCCCCCTGCACTGTTCTCATCCATAGGTGTACAATTTTTGTCCAGTCTCTTCCCACACCCCAACAACCCTTTCTCCCTGAGAATTGTCAGTCCACTCCCTTTCTATGCTCCTGATTCTATTCTATTCACCAGTTTATTCTGTTCATCAGATTTTTTATTCACTTGATTTTTAGATTTACTTGTTGATAGGTATGTATTTGTTGTTCATAATTTTTATCTTTACTTTTTCTTCTTCTTCCTCTTCTCAAAGGATACCTTTCAGCATTTCATATAATACTGGGTTGGTGGTGATGAACTCCGTTAGCTTTTTTTTTTTTTTTTTTGTCTGTGAAGCTCTTTATCTGACCTTCAATTCTGAATGATAGCTTTGCTGAGTAAAGTAATTTTGGCTGTAGGTTCTTGCTATTCATCACTTTGAATATTTCTTGCCACTCCCTTCTGGCCTGCAAAGTTTCTGTAGAGAAATCGGCTGACGGTCGTATGGGTGCTCCCTTGTAGGTAACTGACTGCTTTTCTCTTGCTACTTTTAAGATTCTCTCCTTGTCTTTTGCCCTTGGCATTTTAATGTTGATGTGTCTTTGTGTGGTTCTCTTTGGATTCCTTTTGTTTGGGGTTCTCTGAGCTTCCTGGACTTGTAAGTCTATTTCTTCACCAGGTAGGGGAAATTTTCTGTTATTATTTCTTCAAATAGGTTTTCAATATCTTGCTCTCTCTCTTCTTCCGGCACCCCCATAATTCAGATGTTGGTACGATTGAAGTTGTCCCAGAGGCTCCTTACACTATCTTCATATTTTTGGAGTCTTTTTTCTTTTTGCTTTTCTGGTTGGGTGTTTTTTGCTTCTTGATATTTCAAATCTTTGACTTGATTCTTGCAATCCTCTAGTCTGCTGTTGGATCTCTGTATATTATTCTTTATTTCAGTCAGTGTATACTTAATTTCTAACTGGTCCTTTTTCATATCCTTTAGGGTCTCTCTAAATTTATCAGCGGTTTCTAGAAAATACTTTAAAAACCTTATAACCGTGGTTTTGAACTCTATATCCAGTCGTTTGCTTTCCTCCATTTCTTTCATTTATGACCTGTTTCTTTGTTTCCACATATTGACTGCTTCCCTGCGTTGATAGAGTGGCTTTCTGTGCTAGGTGTCCTATAGGGCTGAGTGGCTCAGCCTCCTCAATTACCTGAGGTGGACATTCTTGGTGCATCCTTTTGTAGGCTTTGTGCACAGTCTTGTTGTAGCTAAGCCTTGATTGTTGTTGGTATCACTGGGAGGAATTGACCTCCAGGCCACTTGGCTGTGAGAATCAGCTGTGTCTACGGTGGGAGAACTTCTGTGCTGGAGACACCCTTATGGGGCAAGATTTGACTCAGTGAGGCTTTGGTGCTCACTGAGTCTGCCCCCTGACTGTGTCCCTTATGGATCTGAGGAGTTGTAATCTGGATGGTCCTACTCTGACTACTGGGTACACTGGCTCTTGGATCTCTAAGGAGATGCTAATTTAGCCTCTGCCTGAGGCTACCCAGCAGGAGCTACAGAGAGAGCTGCAGATTCCTCTTCTTTGTTTGGGGTTTGGAGATGCCCAGATGAGGCCCAGCTGTGAAGCAATGCAAACTGCTGTGGGGCCTTGAGCCTTCTTTTGGATGTTCTGGGTCTCTGTGACACAGCTGTGGTTTGCTAGGTAATTTTAGATTGCAAATGGCCAGGCCACAGGGAATCAAGCAGGTGGAGCAAACAGCTATGGTTGATCCTCAGCCCAGCCCTAAGAGTATCAGAATCCCGAGGTAATCATTGCAAGGACCGCTGAGAGAAAGCTGCCCTCGAGTTCCGCCTCCACCCAATGCCAGACGGTCCAGTTTCTCCCCTTATGAGTTTGGGTCCCCAGAGACTTGCCCAGAACTGGAGTTCAGAGCCATCGGGAGCTTGTGTCTCCCTCCTGGTTGAAAAAGACAACCACATCCTCAATTGCCAGCCCTTTCCATGTGCGCCTCCTAACCTCTACACTTTATATCCGCACCTCCTCTGAATCTCAGTGTGCTTTTTTCTTTCCCTCTAGTTGTAGAATTTCCACTCAGCTAGTCTTCCTGTGGTTCTGGATGATGTCTGTTTTGTCTTTTAGTTGTAGTTTTAAAGTGGTTGTGCGGGGCAGCAATTTCAGGTGTTTACCTATGCCACCATCTTGGTTTCTCCTCTGTTATAATTCTTTATAACTCAAAATTTTATACCCTTGTTTGCCTTGATAAAAGTAAGCTTAAAAATAAAGTCACTGGTTCTATAAATTACTATTATTATTATTATGCTCTTTTATATTTTTGTGTAAAATATTTTGAAGACCTTTAAAATGCCTCTATTATCAACCCCCATTTATATATTCTTTGGTCAAGTCTTTTGTTATTTTCTTTTTTGGAGTGTGTATGTTTCTGTCTGAGTGATTTGTAAACTCTCGATGTGTTTATAATTAATATGATTATAGAGGCTTTCTTTATCCTGGGAATTTCTTGATGATTTTTACTTTGTCATGTCATGAAAATGTATGTCAAAACACCATTGCAATAACAGTGGTTTTCTACTTGCTTAGACACTTCTGTATTAGAGAAACTGGTGGTAGACAACCAACTCTTATTTTGGTTTCTACAACACAGAGGTTGCTAGGTAACTTTAATTCCTTTCAACAAGAGGACAACAACAACAAATTCCTGTCCCCTTTAGATTTGTATATTTCACCTAGAAGATCTAGTAAATAAAAAAATGATTTAAAACATTTTTCAAAAATGTGCAGTTCTATATAGACAACCTCTAATGTGGCATCAAGCATCTTTTTAAATTATGCTGCCATTTCTTTATCCTTATGATATGCTTGTTCATAAGAAATCACTTTTAAGTAGCAATAATTATAAGCATCTCCAGGAAATTTAACATATGAAAATCCAGTTTAAATGAAAATGATAATTTTATGAAAAATATGCCAACATTTTCCTATTAAAAATATTTACACGGATGTCTTATTTATGAGTGTGATTGAATTTATAATTTTTTATACTAGATGTCTTCTTTATTTAGGGAAAAATATATTTCAGTTCTGTCATCCTGGTCATCATATAAAAGGTCTAATCTTATATTTGTATTTTTAAATAGTTTTTAAATTGCCATAAAATATTTTATATAATTTTCAGTTAATTTTTAAAAATTAAAAAAAACTTTTATTTTTAATTTGTCATTCTTCCCATCCAATTTCCCCATGATGTTGCTTTCTAGCTATTGCCAACGGTAATAGTTAACATTTTCTCCAATAACAAGTGGTAGATTTGCAAAGACTTTTAACATTTGCTTAATGCCTTTTTTTTTTATCCCTTATAAGAATCATATAAACAGCCAGACTGCTATGCAGCAGGTGTACATGAGTGTGGCTGTGCTGATGGCTACTGAAACATTGCCAAGGTAGCTGGAGAATGTTGCTGTCTAAGCCACTGTGGCTCTCTCCTCATGACTCCCTGAACCTCCCCACAACTATAATACTGTCAGCTCATTGGGGCCTCCAGGGCTGTTCGGCAGCACTAGGACCCATGTTTTTGACATGCCAGCTGTTAATATTTTGACTGTCATTCATGTGTATGGAAAGAGAGTCATCATTTGTCTTAACTTGATGTTTACTAAACTTTTTTTTTTTTAAATCTTCACTTTAGGATTTGGCTTCATTGATTTTTAGAGAAAGAGGAAGGCCAGAAAGAGGGAGATAGAGAAAGGGGAGGAGGGAGACAGGACATCAGTGTGGTAGAGAAACATCAACCGATTGCCTCCTAGATATGCCCTGACTGGGGATCGAACCTGCAACCTTTTGGTGTAAGGAATGACATGCCAACCAACTGAGCCACCCAGCCAGGGCTAACCTATTTTTATGCATGCATTTAAGCATAACCAATGGACACAAAACACTGGGGGGTAGGGGAGGCGGGGGGAAGGGCAGGGGGAAAAAGAGATATATGTACTAATCTTTGTAAAGCTTTATGTAATAATAATTTTAAAAAATTAAAAAAAAGACTTACACAAACTAAGTTATAAATTAAAAAAAGAGAATATTTTATGATACAAGTATTTTGTCATTTTAATTTCTCGGTTTTGCAAATTGCATAATTTATTTTAGCAGTCCAGGTAATCGTAACACTGGAGTTTCTCTGTGTTCTGAAATCTTTTGAATGTAATACTCCATTTTAAGGAACTAGATAAAATTAGAATCTTTGGGGAAATTTGTGGGGTTTCCCTCTGCTTTGCCTTTTTATTGGAAATAAGATTTGATGAATTTTCCTTGTTTAAATTTTTAGAGTACAAAATATTTAGAGTACAGTATTGTAACTGAAGTAATGTTGCTTTTTAAAAAAATATATTTTTATTGATTTTAGAGAGGAGGGACGAGGGACAGAGAGATAGAAACATCAATGATGAGAGAGAATCATTGATCAGTTGCCTCCGGCATGTCCCACACTGGGGATCAAGCTCACAACCTGGGCATGTGCCTTGACTGGGAATTGAACCATGACCTCCTGGTTCATAGGTTGACACTCAATTACTGAGCCACGCCAGTTGGGCCATAATTTTACTTTTTAAAAATTATAAATCAAATGTTGGAAGTTTTGTAGATAGTCTCAAATGTTCCTTTCTATAATGTTTTCCATCTCATCAGGCATTAGAATTTTTCTCATTGATCCTTTGATGTTTGTATTGATGTTATTAATGTAATGGCTTTATACCTTCGCTCATATAGCTCATGTGACTTTAGAACATCTTTGCATAAAGATAGTCTCTGGGCTGTTGAATAATTTAAAACTGTATCCTTTACTTCCCATCTCTCTTAAAGAAATGGGAAGGTGGGATTCCAGAGTAGGGAAAATGAACCAATTTTTAAATATCTCAGTTAATGTTATAGGTTTGAAGCGTTTTTGCTTTTTTTTAAAGCAGTTACAGTCTACCAGGTTATCGATCTCTCAATCTATTACTGTTATAAATGGACACAATTAGCAGTTCAGTCTAAATGAACCATGGTAGTGACCTCATTACTCTGAAAAATCCCATTACATCACTTGTAAAATCAGTTGTATCTAAAGGAGTAGGATCTACATTATAAAAATTCTTTGGAATAAATAATGGGCATTGTGACTATTGTTGCAGTTACATACTACAATTTGAGGATTATTCATTATAAAGTTTTAATATTATTTGAGTGTATTTAAATAGGTGTAATTCTACCAATATAATTTTGCTCATGTTTCTATATCTTATTCATTTGTGCAATACCTCCTTTTTTACATATGTATTTTTTCATTTGCATTAAATTAGCTATCTAAGTCCTAGAATGATAAAGCCCTAAATCTGGTTTGGAATAGAGACACTATAATTCAACTCTTTATAGGCATCTGTAGTCTTCAGTTTCCTTAAGTGATTGGCTCATGTCATGAAGTTATGGAGCATCAGTGTCAGAATTAGAACCTGAGATGGACTTACACTTTTCCCTTTTTGCCTGCCTCCTTCCTTAGTTTGCTTATGAAAGTTATGGGAAGTTTCTTCTGAAATTCAGCTAAAAACTTAGCTCCCAGTAGAATTTGTATCCTGCATTCAGCCATATAAATACAATCACCAATACCTAATATTCCTTGTATGGAGAAACAGGAAATGACAGACGAACCATTAAAATGGTTCCTCTTTTCCTTATTCCTTTCTTCTCATTTATCCCTTCCTTCCTTCATTACATCTAATTTCTAGAAGAGATCCCCAAAATACTTGGGTGTTGGGAATGATAATTCTGTTTTAGAGAACTGTTTCCTGTTTTAGTTAATGAAAATTAAACCATACCCTGTATTGACTTTTCAGATTTAAGATACTGGGCACATCTCCATCTATAATAATAATATGCTAATTAGACCGGATGACCTTCTGGATGAAGCCAGGGCTGCAAGGAAAGCACAGGTTCCAGGTGCCAGAGGGAAGCCAGTGCTGGTAGCTGGGGAAAGGAAGGCCTACTCTGCATGAATTTTGTGCATTGGGTCTCTAGTTGGTTTATAATAGCCAGGTCACTGACCAAAGAGGTCAAGTATTAGCAAGTGTAAGAGTGTCATAGAAATTTGTGTTCCAGATGCAAGAATTTATATATGCTTTTTCTGCTTGTTTTTTACTCCATGTTTTCATCTAATGTGGGTTTTCCATCTTGGTTTTTTTAAAAAAATATGTTTCCTTGTTCCCTCCACCCCCTTTTTTTACTTGTTTCTGGAAGATATAGAAGTTGATCTGATCATCTATAAACAATGCCAAGTGAATTCATACCTGTACCTCTCCATTTCTGTGTTTGGTTTTTAAATAATTTCTTTGTGCAATGGAAATACTGTATTAAACAGTTTATCACTGCTGCCTAGTATTTCAGCTTAGATTGACAATTTTAATTCTATAAAGGCTGTTGGTTAGAAACAATCTTGTTTGGTATATATTTGTTTTTATCTTAGTGGAACTTGTTCTGTAAATGCTTACTGGTGACTCCAAGGAAAAATGTGTTAGAAAGTGCAGGGAGTAAATGTCCAAGAGGACTTCCTCAGTTTTCTTAATGGTGGTTCTCAATCTTCTGGCCCTTTAAATACAGTTCCTCATGTTGTGACCCAACCATAAAATTATTTTTGTTGCTACTTCATAACTGTAATGTTGCTACTCTTAAATATCTGATATGCAGGATGGTCTTAGGCGACCCCTGTGAAAGGGTCCTTCGACCGCTAAAGGGGTGCAACCCACAGGTTGAGAACCACTGTCTTAGAGCTTTGACTACCGGAGTGATTTTTTTCAAAAAGCATTAATGGAATAGCCATTGCTGCCAAGTAACCGACATTCTTGAAATAGCACTTCCTATTGGGCACCATACTGGTGGGACCATTTATTTACGGAAAGAGAGTGTGGGTCTTTATGTGTGTAGGTGTGTATAAGAGAGAATGAGGAGAGAGGGAGGAAGGGGAAGAAAACCATTTTGTGGGCATATTCTGTTGAGGTCAATAACGTGCTATTCATTGAACTCCAGTCTGATCCCACTTGGACCCAGAGGAGGATCACATTGAACTGGGAAGCAGCCACAGCAGCATTACAACAGAAACATCTATTACTTAGAAGTTCTGAAGAGACTGGGGAGCCCTGGCTGGTGCTTCTCAGTGGTTAGAGTGTCAGCCCGCGCACCAAAGGGTCTTGGGTTCGATTCCCAGTCAAGGACATGTACCTGGGTTGTGTGCGGGAGGAAACCAATCTACGTCTCTCCCACACATTGATGTTTCTCTCTCTCCCTCCCTCTCTCCCTGCCTCCCACTCTCCGTTCCTTCCACTTTCTCTAAAAATCAATGGAAAATATCCTCAGGTGAGGACTAACAACAACAAAAGACGGGAACGGAAGGACTAGATCCCATAGGATAACAGTCCCGTGTTTGTCACGGAAGTATTTAATGACTTCTGATCATGGATGGGTCCAGCTGTTGAAAGGACAATGTATTGAAAGCCCAAAGAAAGATTTCTACATGTGGTGCGTAGCTCACATTAATACACACATGCTCACAGGTGGAGCAGCTGGTTTGTAGAGAAAAGTTGTGTTTACTTTTTGAGAGAAAGTATCTGTTTCCTGGGTTTGAAATGTAGGATAACTACCTTTAACAAAAATCAGATGTTTTCTTCATTGACTCTCAGCGGCTGGCGGCTGTGAGGTGTGGTGTGGAGCACAGGCTGAGGGCCTGCCGCCTGCAAAGTGTGTGCTAAGGGGCATGACTAATAGAAGTTTGAGGATTAGTGACTAAGAATTCAATAAATCTTAGCTGTTTGTTCACCTCCATTCTGAAAAATACTGTAGAAAGTACATGTTACCCTTTTAAAACACAGTGAACAGTCCATGAAGATTAAAATATACCAGAATAGGTTTCAATTTGGGGGAAACAAAGAAAAATAGGTCTTGGAAACACATACCCTTAGTAAGATTGCCACTTTGACAATGAGGTTTGTTTTATTTAATAAAAAATGCAGATGTATGTGTGAGAGTAAGAACATTTCAATGAACTCATAGGCTTCCATTCTTAGATGTCTCTCAACCTCTCTCTCGTTCTCTCTCGGGCTCTTGTCTGAACCAGTTTTAGCAACACTTACCCTCGTGTTTATTCTGCTTTGCATACTAAGTGTGTTTGTGTTTTTTTTCTATAATCTCAGTCTATCGGGTCGGATGGAAAACTCAGTGTATAAGCTGACTGCCAGTATTTTGCATCTTCTTTGAGATTATCAACCATAGCCTCATAAATAGTATCACTAAACTTCTCTTTCAAAACAGGTGCCCAAACACACAAGTCATCACTGTAATAATTTCTGAATGTTATCGTATTGGAGCCATTCCACACCTGAACAAAGCCAGATTGTTGACCACTGAGGAACTGTGTTCTCACAAGAGGCCTGTGATCTCTTACAGGTGTACATTCTATTTGTTGAGATGGCCTCTGTTTATAAAGAGGGGGTGGTGGGTGTGTGGGAGGCATAGAAAACTGGAACATCCCTCCTTGAGAGTTTGCCAGTTTGGTTCCCAGCCAACCCGATAGCTGCTTGTAGTGGCACTCATCCCTCTAGGACTTCCGATCCGATGCCAGCCCTCAGAGGACAGTGCCACTCAGCCTACTCACAGAGTCCTGACCCAAGGGCACCCCTGTCCTGAATGCCCCAAAGTACCCATGAAAATCGAATACCAATTCAAGGGACTTAGACCTAAAGTTCCAATAACACTCTGAGCGTAAAGCATGCTATTTTTACTATTTAAATTTTGTTTTACCGTTTTAAACAAGAAAACAGGAAGGCAAATGTGTAGTTTTGTTATGCAGCCTTAGGAATCTCAGCACATACAAGGACCCTTTTCTAGTGTTATCAAGGCTCCTTTGAAACTTCCAAAAAGCAAGACATACTTCCTTGCCTGACCTTCTGAGCCGGATAACTACTTATTTGGATTATATAGCTTCCTCAAATATAGCATGTCAACATGTTTTTTATCATTTCATATTCCTTTCTAGAATTATCTGTTTCTCTGATTAATACCACCATTCTTTCAAGCTACCAAACTCAAAGCTTTATTACTATAATTGAGTCTATTTTTTATTCCTACATCTAGAATGTTACTAAAGTCCTCTTCTCAATCAGTAATATTTTCCTGCTTGATCATTTTGTTTCATTTCCCCTTGAACCCTCTTGTTCTCTTGCCATTTTACATATGAACTACTGCAATATGCCAGTGTCATGCTTGTAGTAACTTATAACACCACAATCTTCTGTTACTTTGCTTCCACTATAATAAAAAAGACAACAGCAAGTGTTGGTGAGGATGTGGGGAAATTGGAACATTCATACGTGGCTGATGGAAATGTAAAATAATACAGCCACTTTTCAAAAACAGTTTGTTCCTCAAAAGGTTAAACATAGTTACCATATGACCCAGTGATTCCACTCCTCGAAATTCCACTCCCACGAGAATTGAAAAGATATGTTCACACAAAAACTTATCCTATATAATAAAAGTCTAATGTGCTAAGTGTCCAGTCATCCAGTCATCCGGTCATCCGTTCCATCAAAGCATAATATATGCTAATGATATGCTAAGGCTGCTCAACCACTCACTATGATGTTCACTAACCACCAGGGGACAGATGCTCCCTGGTTAGCTTGCTGCTGGGGTTTGGCCAATCAGGACTGAGGGAGATGGGCCAGACATGCCCTGGAGCCCTCCCACGGTCCCTCCCAGGCTGGCCAACTTTCCGCATCCCTCCCCAGCCCTGATTGTGCACCGGTGGGGTCCCTCAGCCTGGCCTGTACCCACTCACAATCCGGGACCCCTCAGGGAATGTTAGAGAGCCAGTTTCAGCCCGATCCCATACGCCAGGCCAAGGGACCCCACTGGTGCATGAATTCCCGCACTGGGCCTCTAGTAATAAATAATGAATTCTCATGTTCAAAACAGCATTATTCACAATAACTTAAAGGTGGAAGTAACCTAAGTGTCCATTGACAAATGAATGTTTTTAAAAAATGTAATATTACCTAAAATGGAATACTATTCAGCCTTTAAAAATGAAGGAGCTGCCCAGACAGTGTTGCTCAGCAGTTGAGCAGTGACCTATGAACCAGGAGGTCACAGTTGGTTCGTGGCCAGTTCAGCAACCGATCAGTGATTCTCTCATCATCACTGATGTTCCTGTTTCCCTCTCCCTTTCCTCTCCTCTCTGAAATCAATAAAAATATATTTTTTTAAAAAGGAAGGAGCTCTTTCCATAAGCAGCCTGAGGTAATTTCTGAAAACGACTTGCTATTTACTTGATCCAGGAAACCCCACAGAGTCATACAAGTCAGAAGGTTAAAATCTCCGTGAACACTTGTGAAATGGCCCAGGCCATCAAGGGTATGCATATCCGAACACAAACCAAGTACCCGAAGGATGTCACTTTACAGAAGTGAGGTATGCCATCCTGTCGACCAAACAGTGGGGCGGACATTGTGGGCACACAGTCAGTGGCCCAAAAGGAGTGCTGAGTTTTTGCCGCACATGCTTAAAAATGCAGAGAGTCATGCTGAACTTCAGGGTTTAGATGTAGACTCTCTGGTCATTGAGCACATCCATCTGAACAAAGCTCCTAAGATGTAGTTGAGAGTTTACAGAGCCCACAGGTGTATTAACCCACCCGGGAGCTCTCCCTGACACACTGAGAGGAGCCTTCCTGAAAAAGAGCAGATTGTTCCTAAGCCAGAATAGAAGATTACACAGAAGAAAAAGGTATCCTAGAAGAACTGAAGAAACAAATATGGATGGCCCAGCAGTAATTCAGCATAAAATAAATGCTAAGAAGAAAAGAGAAAAAAAAGGAAGGAAATTATGACCCCTGCTACAACATCAATACTGAAGACATTATGCTAAATAAAATAACCTGTCACAAAAAGGACAAATATTGTAAGATTCTGCTTATATGATGTACATAGTAGAATCATGTTTGTCAGGGGCTTGAGGAAGAGGAAAATGGAAAGTTAGTGTTTAATGGGTACAGAGTTTCAGTTTGAGAAGATGAAAAAGTTCTAGAGATGGATGGTGAATATACTTAATACCATATAACTGTACACTTAAAATGTGGTTAAGATGGTAAACTTTATATTACATACATTTTACCACAATAAAAAATACTTGTAAATGTTCAAAGCAGCATTATTTATAATAGTCAAAATGTGGAAATAAACATTCATTATGAATAAAATGTGATATATCTCTACAGTGGAACGTTACCCATAAAAAGAAGTAGTAATACACACTAAAATTCAGATGAACCTTGCAAACATTATGCTAAGTAAAAGAAACTAGACACAAAGAGCTAAATTTCACATGATTGCATTTATTAGAAATATCCAAAATAGGCAAAGCCATAGAGACAGAAATTCAATTAGCTGGAGGAGGAACAAATGGTTCCTAATGGGTACTGACTTATTTAGGGAGTGATGGAATTGTTTTAGAATTAGACAGTGGAAGTAATGGCACAATTCTTTGAATATACTAAAAAATACTGCGTTGTATATTCTAAAAGGATGCATTTATGGTATGTGAACTAGATCTCAACTTTTAAAAACCTACATGATGCTGCTGGCATGTCCCAGGCTCTGCGCACCATTTCCAACTTTGTCAGAAAATCAAGCGACCTCTCTTCTTACTCTGTGCAATAGGCACAATCACTGCGCCACCAGCTGTTTGTGGTAAGTGAGGCAACATATGTAATGCATCCAGCACTGTCTGGCATGTACTAAGAACCCATTGAATCTATGAAGACCTGTTGGGACATCAGCCTTCAACAGCTTCTAATACTATTCCAGATAGTATTTTCAGATATTTGGGGAAATGGTCCAGCTCCTTTAGCCATTTTTACAATACTCTCCATGTTCTGGCCCAACTCTGCCTCTGCGAATTCTTACCATGTTCCTTTAAAGAATGGGCTTTGTATTCTCGCATTTTGCTGTACAGATTCTTATAGCTCTGAGTGCCTGAAAGGGGTTTTCTTCCTGTTCCTCTTTGTCTTCCTCTGAATCCCACCGTGCTCTCAGAACTCAAGAAGACTTTCCGAAACCATGCATTCAACTTTCTCCTTTATTTCATGGATGGTAATTTCCACTTTCTGTAGCACCCAAGCTTTTCACTGTATCTTTGACCAGTGCACTTTTGGTTATATTTTTAAAGAATGTGTTTTATTGGGTTATATTTTTAAGGCATGTGCGCTGTTATGCTTTACGTGCTCCGTAGTAGCACTTAGCATGTTGCTTTGATACAGTGTTTTGAATAAACACTGGCCACTTTGGGGTTAAATTAGTGCTGCCTCTCAACAAGTACAAGGGCTTAAAGGAATGAGTCTCAATCCTGGCTGTACCTTAAGATCCCTCGGGGGCATAAGGCTTCATGTTAGCCCAACAAATCAGAATCTCTGAGCAGAGGCCTCCGCTTTACACACAGGTGATCCTGTTACAACCCAGGCTGAGAGCGATTGAATTAAACAGATGAAGGACTAGAAGCCAGTGGGCCCCAAGCCTAATTGATTTTCACAATCAAGATGCGAGGAGCACTGAAGCAGGTAGAGATGCTCTGGGCATTGCAAAGTGAGCCACAAATATTAGACAAATGTTATTATGGTGCATTTGGGAGTGTCACTGCTTCAAGAAATATCCTCCAACCTTAATTTTTTTTTTTTTTTTAACAGCCAGCGGTGTAGTGGAAATATCCAATTATGGGCATCTTAAACCATTTAAACTCTATGTAATAGCTTTCATACCAGATGTGCATGCCTTGTTCCCTTTTGCTAACTTAAAAATATTGGCTCTGTGTCTTTCCCAGGCTGGCCCACATTCAGCAGCAGACCCTCTCAAGATTGTTTACTTGCCCTTGTTCCTGTTGAGTTACCGCACTGGGAAGCAGGAGATGGGCTCAACAGCAGCCAACAGGCCATGATCCAGGAGGAGCAGTGAGGGACAGAGCTGCTGGTAAGACAGTGGGGACCGCTGGTGCTTGGTTTGCCAGAAGCTTGTTCCCAATGTAATGGCCAGTGTCTCTTCCAACCTCAACGCTAAGTTACTCTGTACTCTTTCAACTGCCTTTATTAGCTTTGGACACATAGCTGAGATTTTTAAGATCTATGAATTCCCTAAAATCATGTGCTGAGTTTTGTGTATATACATTTTTTTGTTTGTTTCTAGAGAAAAGATTTTCATCAGATTCTTAATATCTATGAATTTAAAAAGAGAGATAAGAACATTCAAATACCATGATAAGCAGGGAGAACTGTGACACCAAGAACCACATCACAGCATCTCTCCTGTCCATTCTTACCTCACTGTGGCCACTTGGTCTCAGTCTTGTTCAGGACCAAAAGAATTCTACCTGTTGTTATTTGCTGGGCTGAAAAGTGAGCACCTACTGAGCCTGGGCAGCTGGGTTTCATGACAATTTGGCTCCACAGAACTAGTGGAGAACTCAAGTATAGAATGATAGTCCTCAGGAAAACCTATGTGATATTTCACATGATTTTTTTTTTCCACGTGGTTTTCTAAAAAACACAAATAGAGGTACTGATTTTTATATCATGCTCTTGTAGTTGATCCTAATGAAGTGCAATTTGTTCTGAATGCCACTGACTTGCTAATGCATGTCCTGGCCTAAGGGTTATTGATCAGATCATTATCACTTATGTGGGTGAATAGAAGTAGGGAATTGGAGTATTTCCCCTCTCCCCCCCCTCAAAAAAATTATTTAAGGTGAAGGCTACCATGAATTCTACCATATATAATTTTGTCTTTACTGTAAGCCAGTTAAAATAACAGGGGCCTTGTAGGAAAGAACCTAGAAGTTAGAGAAAAGGAAGAATGAGGCTTTTCTTTTTCCTTCTGCGACTCCTTTAGGAGGCAGTTCAGCATGGGTGTCCCTGAATTTTGTTCATGCATTCACATAACACATCTTCTAAAAAGCCTGTGTAGCTGTAATCTGTGCTCTTACTCCAGATGCAGAGTATGCACTCTGCCACTTGATCCTTCTGAGAGACTGACCTGGTGCTGAGAAGTCCTTTCCAGGGTGTCCTCAGTTAAACTCCCATGATTCCTGGATGTTGCCATTTTCGAGACATGGGGCAAGTGCCTCTGCCTAGATTACCTCTCTGCCCTGGGAATTCAAGTCACTCTGGAAGGGAAACAGAACTCAGCACCGTAGTAACTCTCAGAATGAAAATTTTCCCCTTGCATGTTAATGTTTTTAGAGTCAGCATTGTCGCTGAAAATAGACTTCCTCTTTCCCCTCTCACGCTGGAAAATCTTAGGTAATTATGAATACAGCGTTCTGAGCGTCCCCCTCCTCCCCTAGTGGATGCTTTGCCTCTCTCACTGTGAGGACTGTGACTTCTCACTCTGTACTTGACCTTACATGAGAACTGAGTTTTTTAAAATGGAATTTCTATTTCTTTAGTGAAGTCATAAGATTGTCACTTCTTGGGGGTGAAGAGTGGGTAAGAAAGTGCAGAAGCTTCGGAAAAAGTATAAGACAAATTACTAACAAGATATGTAGTCAGGAAATTAACGAATTGGATGTGTGTAAAAAACATAAAAAGGTTTTATAAGTAAACTCTGAGAGGAGGAGCTCTTCCCTCATGTCCAAAAAACATCTTATTTTGCCTTTTTAAAAAAATCTTTATTGTTCGTATTATTACAGTTGTTCCTCTTTTCCCCCCCATAGTTCCCCTCCTCCCAGTTCCCACCCACTCTCTGCCCTTACCCCCCCTCACTGTCCTCCTCCATAGGTGTATGATTTTTGTCCAGTCTCTTCCCGCACCCCCAACACCCCTTTCTCCCTGTGAATTGTCAATCCACTCCCTTTCTATGCTTCTGATTCTATTCTATTCACCAGTTTATTCTGTTCATCAGATTTTTTATTCACTTGATTTTTAGATTCACTTGTTGATAGGTATGTATTTGTTGTTCATAATTTTTATCTTTACTTTTCTTCTTCTTCCTCTTCTCAAAGGATACCTTTCAGCATTTCATATAATACTGGTTTGGTGGTGATGAACTCTTTTAGCTTTTTCTTGTCTGTGAAGCTCTTTATCTGACTTTCAATTCTGAATGATAGCTTTGCTGGATAAAGTACTCTTGGTTGTAGGTTCTTGCTATTCATCACTTTGAATATTTCTTGCCACTCCCTTCTGGCCTGCAAAGTTTCTGTTGAGAAATCAGCTGACAGTCATATGGATACTCCCTTGTAGGTAACTAACTGCTATTCTCTTGCTGCTTTTAAGTTCTCTCTTTGTCTTCTGCCATTGGCATTTTAGTTATGATGTGTCTTGGTGTGGTCCTCCTTGGATTCCTTTTGTTTGGAGTTCTCTGTGCTTCCTGGACTTGTAAGTCCATTTCTTTCATCAGGTAGGAGAAGTTTTCTGTCATTATTTCTTCAAATAGGTTTTCAGTATCTTGGTCTCTCTTCTTCTGGCACCCCTATAATTCTGATGTTGGTACACTTGAAGTTGTCCCAGAGATTCCTTACTTGTAAGTCCATTTCTTTCATCAGGTAGGAGAAGTTTTCTGTCATTATTTCTTCAAATAGGTTTTCAGTATCTTGGCCTCTCTTCTTCTGGCACCCCTATAATTCTGATGTTGGTACACTTGAAGTTGTCCCAGAGACTCCTTACGCTACCTTCATATTTTTGGATTCTTTTTTCATATTGCTTTTCTGGCTGGGTGTTTTTTGCTTCTTCATATTTCATATCTTTGACTTGATTCTTGGGATCCTCTAGTCTGCTGTTGGATCTCTGTATATTATTTTTTATTTCAGTCAGTGTATGCTTAATTTCTAGCTGGTCCTTTTTCATATCCTCGAGAGTCTCACTAAATTTATCAGCAGTCTCTAGAATATTCTTGAAAAACCTTATAACCGTGAGTTTTGAACTCTATATCGACTGGTTTGCTTTCCTCCATTTCTGTCATTTGTGACCTGTTTCTTTGTCTCTGCATTTTGGCTGCTTCCCTGCGTTGATAGAGTGGCTTTCTGTGCTAGGTGTCCTATAGGGCTCAGTGGCTTAGTCTCCTCAATTACCTGATATGGATACTCTTGGTGCACGTCTTTGTGGGCTTTGTGCACAGTCTTGTTGTAGCTAAGCCTTGATTGTTGTTGGTATCACTGGGAGGAATTGACCTCCAGGCCACCTGGCTGTGAGAATCAGCTGTGTCTATGGTGGAAGAACTTCTGTGCTGGAGACACACTTAGGGGCAAGACTTGCTTCAAGGGGCTTTGGTGCTCACTGAGT
>PVJC01007053.1:0-52795 GCA_004026665.1 Murina feae
TCTCCCTCTCCCTCTCCCTCTCCCTCTCCCTTCCCCCCTTTCTTTTCTAAACATTTTCATAGGAATGTTGCTTTATAGCAGTGGTTCTCAACCTGTGGGTCGCGACCCCTTTGGGGGTCGAAGGACCTTTCACAGGGGTCGCCTACATACATCCTGCATATCAGATATTTACATTACGATTCAAAACAGTAGCAAAATTAGAGTTATGAAGCAGCAATGAAAATAATTTTAAGGTTGGGGGCCACCACAACATGAGGAACTACATTCGGAAGGTTGAGAACCACTGCTTCATGGTCTACATCTGTGGGAAGTTCATTTATTTTGGGATTTTTATGATTGAAAACAATGGTGATGTGGGTGTTTCCTATCTCCTGCTGGGAATATCTTCTTTTAAATAAAGCTATTAGGAAAGGGCTACTTTTCAAAATGTGGAGAAAGTACCCGAAGCAGAGACTCAGCCACCCAAACCCGTGAAGACTATAACTGTCAGTAGTTGAGGCCTCTGGCGAGACACTTACGGGCATTCCTCAGCCCCGGCCAGAAGCTGGAGTGAGCGGGTGGCGCGAGGCCAGAGGCCAGGCTGGGACGCCAGAGCTCCTCCGGGCTATCAGATGCTTCAGTGCAAGAAACAGGACCCGGTGTCATGTCTTGCTGGGCCTCTCGGGTCAGGGCAAGAGCTTTGCAAACCCTCCAAGAGGATCATGTTGTTAGCAAGTCAAGTGATTTATAGACGGTGTCGGTTTCGATGGTGATGCAACATCCTCCGCGTTTTTAAATTGGGCTTTATTATTATTTTTGGCTAATGAGACGTGCACGCTCTCACGAATCCTAAAGATCGGTCCCTTTTGCCTGGGACCTGAAAACAGTGAAAATTCCCACTAGCAAAACCAAGTCATTGACCACGTAGGTGAAACACGAGAAAGCGTGAGTCTGCCTTGTCTTTCTTCTTTTTTTTTTTTTTTAAATATATTTTATTGATTTTTTGCAGAGAAGAAGGGAGAAGGATAGAGAGTTAGAAACATCGATGAGAGAGAAACATCAATCAGCTGCCTCCTGCACACTCCCTGCTGGGGATGTGCCCGAAACCAAGGTACATGCCCTTGACTGGAATCGAACCTGGGACCCTTGAGTCCACAGGCTGACGCTCTGTCCCCTGAGCCACACCGGGTAGGGCCTGCCTTGTCTTTCTGACAAGTCGAGGCGACCAGTGGTCAGAGGAGCGAGACCAGGACTTCAGAGTCCGGAGGAACCCGCGGACCGTTCCGCAAGTCCTTTTCTGTGAAAGCTGTGCTGCCCTGAGACCCCAGCAGGGCCGTGTTCCTGTGTGTGGTCGGTGTCACCTGCCCCTGGACTTCACTTTCTCTCTGTCCTGTCCGTCCGTCCCTCTCACTCTCCCTTGTTTGTCCTGTTGCTGAACTGTGACGTTACGGCCGCCCTCGCGGCCCAGCGGGCCGTCCTGGAACAGATGGTGAGTAACATCTCCGCACTCGGTGTTATTCTTGGCCATCGTCTTGATTGCCGCGCATTCTCCATCTCCTTCCGAGTCCCTTTTCCCTTTGCCCCGGGCAGATGGGCCTCAGGGAGGTTCCTTCCCCTCCTGAGCATAGTGAAGAGAAGCGGGGGGACCGTTCCCCCACATGGGGAGTCACTTTGGGGATCTGTGTCTGTGCTTCACAGGGGATGGGTGGACGGTCCCGACAGCCTGAGGTCCCGGTGTTCTGCTCCGTTTTGTAGTCCCGTGGCATTAAAACTGCGTTTCCTGCACCATCTTTTCCCCAAAGGCCCCAGTAACAACGCCACTGGCCAGTCCCGGGCCATGATTGCCGCTGCCGCTCGGCGCAGGGACTCGAGCCACAACGAGCTGTATTACGAGGAGGCGGAACACGAGCGGCGGGTGAAGAAGCGGAGAGCGAGGTAGACCGTCCGCCCATGGAATCTCACTCTGTGCACATGGCCTGCGTGAGCCTCGGGTGTGATCTCGCCGGGTTTTCTCAAACTTCTCGTGCACAAGCAACCCCGGGGTGCTCACAGCACAGGCCTCCGGGCCCCACCCACGTAGGCCACTTACTGTCAGCAGCTGGGGGGGGGGGGGGTGAGGGGGGCCTAGATCCGGCATTTCTTTCCCTTTCCCGTCATCCCATGCCGAGCTGCTGGCCCCTGGCCCACACTTCGAGTGGCCCCACCCTGCACCCCTGCCCCGGTGGGTTCTGAGACGTGATCCTGTGAACGGAGGGACAGAGGTGGGCCCACCGCGTGTGTTGGGCCTTCTCCTCCCTTCCCCGGGGCTGCTGCGTGGCGGCGGGATCCACGGGGATCAGCCCGGCTTTTTGTAAATGGCTTCGGCTCCAACAGCCCCGCCCAGAGGCGGAGGAGGGCCTTAGCTTGCGCTTCCCTCCGCTGTCCAGATGGAGCCAGTCTCCCCAGCAAGGCAGTGGGGGGATTGAGAACAGGTCCCCTCCAGGTCCCAGGCTCCTTCCTCCTCACCCGCCACAGCCCCAGTTCCTCCCTCCCTCCCTCCCACCTCCTATCCTTCCCTCCCTGCCTCCCCTACCTCTAGAGTGACAGCCAAGCGCCTGGGGGGAGCTGGGCCCTGCAGGTGAGCAGGAGTCCTCCAGCCCCGCCCTGATGCCGGGTTCTATTGTCCCCAGGCTGGTGGTGGCGGTGGAGGAGGCCTTCATCCACATCCAGCGTCTCCAGGCCGAGGAGCAGCAGAAGGCCCCGGGGGAGGTGATGGACCCCAGGGAGGCGGCCCAGGCTATCTTCCCATCCATGGCCCGGGCCCTGCAGAAGTACCTGCGCACCACGCGGCAGCAGCACTACCACAGCATGGAGAGCATCCTGCAGCACCTGGCCTTCTGCATCGCCCACAGCATGACCCCGAAGGTGCGCCTCGCCCAGCCCCCGGGCCCGCACTCAGGTGTGACCAGGAGGGACCAAGTCAAAGGCTTCTTCAAAGCACCACTGATGAGGATGGGTGACGCCCACCTGTCTTCTGGGCTTTGGGTGCACTCGGTTTCTGCATGTGCCTCTGAAGGCCTCTAGATTCAGGCAGAGGAAAGACTTTCGTGTCGAGACAGTACAAGTAGTGGTAAGGGGTCCTCGGTAGGTTCTGGAGCCAAGAACCCATTCTCACCCGGCTCCTCCACCAACAGCTGCAGCACCCTGAGCCAACCGCTTAATGGGTCTGTGCCTTCGCTTCCTGTTCTGCAAATTGGGGATAATACTGATAGCCCCTTCATCGGGTTGTTGTGAGAAATAAAGGAGTTCATTCGTGTGGCGAGCTCAGAACGGTGCCTGTTGTAAGAATGCAGTAAATGGCTGTTATTATCAGAGGCAGGAATGAGGCCAGGCCTTGGTTAGACATTCCAGATGTTGTGGGGCTTGTTTTACTGAACGGTCTTTGAGATCAGGATGTGAGCACACTTTTAGGAAACAATCGTGTAGCTCATGGGGGGAGGTGGCCAGGGCGACAAAACAGAGGAAGGGGCTGGCAGATGACCTCTCTCCAGACAGGCGTGGGTCAAGTCCCAGTCCCACCGCTCATTGGTTTGTGACTGTGCGTAAATTACTCTATACTTGTTTCCTCTTTTATGAACTGGGGGTGGTAACAGTATCCACCTGATAGGATTGTTGCGTGAGAATTATATTAAGCTAGGGGCCCGGTGCACAAAAACGTGTGCGCGGGGGGGGGGGGGGGTTCTCTCAGCCCGGCCTATGCCCTCTTGCAGTCTGGAACCCCTTGGGGGATGTCTACCTGCTGGTGTGCCTGGCCAGCCTGGGTGAGGGGCTGATGGCTGTTTGCAGGCTGGCCAAGCCCCCCAGAGGGACCCTCACCCCATGGGGGTGTGGCCAGCCTGGGTAGGGGGCTGAGGGCCATTTACAGGCTGCCCACAGTCACTTCAGGGTTCAGGTCCCTACTGGGGTGCCTGTCCAGCCTGGGTGAGGGGCTGAGGGCTGTTTTCAGGCTGCCCACAGCTCCCATTGACCCAACATCCCAGCAAAGGCTGGCTAGAATCAGGTTTCTGGGGTTTATTTATCTTCTATAATTGAAACTATGTTGCTTTGAGCAGAGACCCAGCCGCCTAAGCAGGCAGTTGCAATGGAAGCCTCCTGTTTGCTCCAGCTCCATGGCTGCCGGCCTCCATGTTGGCTGGGTTAATTTGCATACAGCCACTCTGATTGGCTTGGGGGCATGGCTTGGCTGGTGGGCGTGGCTTAGGTGTCTTGGAGTGATGATTAACTTTCATATTACTCTTTTATTAGAGTAGATGTGGCAGCGTGACACGGGGTAAGGGATCCTGGCATAGAGCACACATGGGACACTCGGGAGCTGTTGGTGTCGGCATGAGGACCTGTGTTCCCACACTGGCCTGTACATACATGAACTGCTGGTTACATTCTCACTAACCAGTGACAACCTCAGGAATGCAGAAATGTTCAGGGAAAGGACCGTAAGGTTTGCAGAGTCTTTGACTTGCCTAGGAAATGTAGTCAGCACAGTCACACGTATCCATGAAATATGTTAGCGCATGCAGATGATTTTGCAAAGTAATCTGTACTAACTGCAAACAAAATGATTTAGAAGCAGAACAGCACTGACAGATGGTGGCACCTCTAACCCCTGTTGGACGTGGGTGACTCTGCATTAGAATATTAGGTTCCAGAAGGGGAAATGCAGAGCAGTGAGGACGGCGTGTCTGCGTGCGCACAGTGAGGCTGGGCCCACAGAAGCAGGCCTTCCCCTTCCTGCAGGATTTTGTAGTTTCCCACTTGCTTGCTTTTTCATTTCAAAAAAGTCTGCTTTTCTAAATTAATAATAATAGTCTTTGTATAAAAGTCCATACATTAAAGAATAGAATAATGGACAAAATGAAGTTTCATTCCCCTACTGCAAACATTGCTTCCCTATAGAGTGGGGTGTGTTTAAAGCAGAAATGGGGGGAGGGAGGGACAGATGGTATCCTACATACATATAGTTTGGAAAGTTGCTTCATTCCTTAAAGCTCTCAGGATGTCTTTCGATGTCAGGATGTCCTGATCTCTGCCCTACACGTGGGACTCACGCTCTCTAGCAGCCGCACTGCCTTCCACTGAGTCCTGTGATTCGCTTAACTGATTGCCTGTTGCTAGCCTCTCAGATCAAGCTCTTTTGTGAGTCTAAACCTGGGCTTGGCCCTTTCTGTTCCTCACCCAGTATGATTGGAACGCAGCCACGCCCCCTTATTACATATCTTCCGTGGCTGCTTTCTCTCCACGAGGCTGAGCTGAGTGGCTGTGACAGAGTGGGGCTTGCATAGCCAAGAATATTTACATTCAGAGAACAGTTTGCCAGCCCCTGACCTGTACAATGCTGACGTGACTGTCCCCTTTGCACGTGTTTCTGTGCATGCGTGCTGGTGTTCCTGGAGGATGCGTTTCTCTCGGAGGAGCCACTGGGTGGTCCTTCGAGGCGTGAGGCGGCGTTACACTCGCCTCTGGGATCCTCGGATCGGAGGGCACTGCTTCTGCCCCACACACTCGGCAGCATCAGGGTCACCGTTCGTTTTACTCGCTGCCCATCTAAGAGAAGGAAAAATGTTTCTTACTATTTGAATTCATATTTTAAAAAATTATTAATGTGACAGGACGTCTTTCATAGGTTAATGTTCTGTTTGTTCTCTTGTAAGTTGTCTTACTGACTTTATTTCTCTGATTGTTGAGTCGTTTCTTTTTCGTGTGGTTCCTAAGAGCTCTTGTCATATTAGACATATGTTTGTACCAGAGGCTGAGCTCTGCTTCGAACATGTGCACACAGCGCTGGGATCAGGACCTGAGGCAGCAGCGAGGGGGGTGCTGGGGACCCTTTCCAGCCCCGACCAGCGTTTTCTATCTGTCTCACCGGCTCCTCCTTTCTCGCAGCCGAGTCAGGGTATTGATGGATGAGCTACACGTGCTGTGAGCTTCGGGTGTGTGGTGCCGGGTACAGCGGACAGCCACGTTTAGAAACCAGTGCCTGCCTCCCAGGAGAGGGAAGTCCTGTGTGGGCCCAACCCCCAGGTCAGCAATGAATTGTCCCGAAAGGGAGAGGCGCCCAGGGGGGCCCCCCCCCGGCAGTGACCCCAGGCGTTCAGGGTGTGCTCTTCTGTCCTAGAGGCCAGGAGGTGCTTGGAGAAGACCTAAAGGGCCAGGGGGGGATTTAAAGATGACATTCAGCAGACTGAGTGATACCGTGAAGATGGGGGCATCCCAGAGAATCCAAGGAGCTGGTGCCGGAAGGTGTGAGGGGAGGTGGGGCCTGGCCAGCCCTCAGACTTGCCATGTGCACTCCTCCCCGCCTCCCCCCACCCCACCCCGATCCAACATAAAGTAATCATCGCTGGCGTCGATTGGCAATTGATCGTAGTCGCCTCCTGCCATGACAGGGTTAGGTGCCCACTTCGTCGTCACAGCAGGCCTGTGGGTTAGGGGTTGTCATCCCCACTCTCAGAGCTCAGGTGACTGCCCCAGTCCACAGCCAGCCGGCGGGAGAGCACGCGTCTGCGCGCGGTCTACGCCTGCAGGTGTGCAGCTCCTGTTCTGGAGTGTTCTCTGTGCCCGCCCTGCCGAGCTCCCGGTGTGGGAGGAGGTAGACCTGCGGGCCGGGGCCTGTGCGGTGGGGCGGTGCCCGGACCAGGGTGGCTCTCCCTAACGGCCTTCCTCCTCTGTTCCAGGCCTTCCTGGAGCGCTACCTCCGCGCGGGCCCCACGCTGCAGTACGACCGGGAGCGCTGGCTGTCCACGCAGTGGAGGCTGGTCAGCGACGAGGCCGTGACGAACGGGCTGCGGGATGGACTCGTGTTCGTCCTGAAGTGCCTGGACTTCGGCCTCGTGGTCACTGTGAAGAAGATCCCCTTCATCGCGCTCTCGGAGGAGTTCGTAGACCCCAAGTCGCACAAGTTTGTCCTCCGCCTGCAGTCGGAGACGTCGGTGTGAAGTCCTGCGTGTGTGGCTTTATTCGAAGAGGAGAACAGGGAGGGAGCTCTGTGCGCACGGAGGGCCACCTCGTGTGTGTGACATTCATTGCCGAGCCTGGCCAGCGCTGGACCAGCGGCCTGACCTGCACTTTATTTGGAAGGAAGACGAGGTGTCGCCCTGGAAGTCAGCGTGGGGGACACCTGGCTGGCGGAGGGGACTCCTTAAGAGGCCGTCCCCTGGCGTTCCTGTGGCAGCTGCAACCAAAGCGGAGCGGGCGGCTCTGGGAGCCCCGCCTTACAGCTTCGTCCCCCCCCCCCCCCCCCCCGCAGCTCCCAGGGGACACGTCCTCATCCTGGTTCCAGAAGCAGACGTATGTGCGTGTGTGTGTACATGTGTGTGTAAAGATCCAGTTCCACTCCCCACCTCCCCCTCCCCCCCGGAGCCAGGCACCGTTCCTTGTTGCCTTAGGTTCCACAGAGAGAGATCACAGCAGAAAACGTGCACTAATGGTTTCACTGGACCTTTCTTTTCCCAAAGAGAAACCCAGGCCGCTGTGTTGCTGATCCTGTTTCCCTACCGGCCAGAGCAGGTAGCCTTTGCTCACTCTGTGACGGGCACCTGTCTTCACCCATCCGCTCTCCCCCTTGGCAGGCGTGTTCACGTGCACACACACATACACGCACACACACACACACCACCCCCGCCTGGCTGGCAGGTCCGGCCTGGGAAGGCCCACCTTTAGAGCTGCAGGGACCTGGCCCTGCCTGTGCCTCAGGTGCTCCCACGGATTGTTCTCGAAGGGAAGCGTGGATTGCTCCCCCTCCGCCCCAGGTGGATCGCCAGGAGGGCAAGCCAGCTGGAATGTCCCTTAAGGCTGCAGCGGGAACCCCTCACCTGCTGCCACTCCTCCCCTGCTCCCCACCCACCGGGGAGGACTGACACTGTGACGGACTGGTAGCTTCATCGTGGAGCCTCTAACGTCCTGGGGAGTGCCTGCCAGGGAGACCAAGCTGTGCCACCGCGGTGACAGCTGACAACTGCTGCCACTGCCCAGCCCCTGATTTCTGACCATCGTCACTGTGCACCCCACTCCTGCCCTCTGCCGCTCACTCCCAGGAAGGGCTCTTTGGCTCCTGGTGTTGACGTGGCTTGTAGAGTTTGGTCAAGAGAGAAGGAATGGTGCCCTGGCTGGTGTGGCTCAGTTGGTTGAGCATCGTCCCATGCACCAAGAGGTCTCTGGTTTCATTCCTGATCCAGGGGGAGGGGAGAGAATGGGTCACAGAGTGTAGGGAAAGGGGAGTGGGGGCCAGTCTTAGGGTCTGTAATCAGCTCTTAAATGCAGCTGGTTCCAGGGGCTTTCCCGGACCTGGGCCGGGGGTGGGGGCCTTCTCGGCAGAGGCCTGTGCAGGGGTTCGGGGCAGGGGGGAGACACACTGGGTTCTCCGTGCCTCCCTCTGCCTTCCTGTGTCCACGGCACACTGTTACCAAGTGCTCCGTCTTGCTTTACCCGGGTCCATAGGGTCGCGTCCCCTCACTTCAGTGTGCCCCCCCATGCCCCTACCCCCGGTTTATGCGTCTACAAGTGGCACAGGCTTCGTGTGTTCTTTACATCAGAATCGGCTTTGGATATTTGTACCTGAAAAAGGAGACAGTGTTCTTGAATGAACAGCCTTCCAGTCGAAAGGAAGACATGTGGGGAAAGAAGGAAGGGAAGCCAGTCGGCCTGGCACGGGGCCAAGGTGCGCTGTGTAACCGTGCGGTTCTGCTGGTGGAACACACACCCGTAACCATGGTGCTTCGTCCTCGTGGTGTTTGCCTGTAGGTCCCTTCAGGCTGGACATTCCGTAGGGTGATGTCTTTCTCAGGAATATGTTTCGGGAGACGGTGAATGTCTATGACTTTGGCTGCGTGAAGGTTACATCGTCTGAGGCTGCCGCATGGGGAGCACAGCTGTGGACACGCCCTAGATGTCCCTGCATGTGATTCGCAGGGACACTGCGCATCAGCACCCCCAGGGCCCAGGCTTCCAGCCCCCGTCTGCAGCTGCTGGCCCAGAAGGGGTCACGTCGGATTGGCTGCTTCGGCGCCTGCACCCCCAGCAGGTGAAGAAAGGTTAATATATTTCCTCTCTACCTGTTTCTCTCTCCCTCGGCCTTGTCAGACCTTCTGAAATTACTGTTTCTGTTTTAAATTGAATACTGATTTTTTTTTTTTTTACACTGACTTTGTACGAACCCTTTTTTGAAAGAATACCAAAATAAAATGCAGGGTCTCTGGGCACAGACTTTGCACGTTCAAACCCTCAGTAGCGGGGACAGTGTCCATGGCGTTAACACGCTGAAGAGCTGCACCCCCCCTCCCACCCCCTAGAACACAGTGCGTCTTTATTTCAGTTCTTGGAGCCAATCGGCTGTTGTTAAAAGAGGGGTGGCCTGTGCCCTGGGCTGGTCGCCTCTAGATACATCCGCCTTAGAGGAGACGGATTTCATTTGCCTTAACTCTTTATAGGTTTTTCTGTAACTTTCAACCGGAGTTATTACAATGAAGACGTCAAATGCTAAAGAGCAGGAGGTGATGAGCGCCTGCCCGAGACCGCTGTCTCCCTGGCGGTGTTCCAGCCAATAGATAACTTTTGTCCTGAAGTGTGTCCTTTCGGAGGTAATGGCCATTTTCAGTCGCCCGTGGCCTGGGTGTTGAAGTCTGCGTGCTCGGAGGTGGGAGGGATGGTAAGATGTGGTCGTTCATCCATCCTTGGCATTAGCAGTTAAGTCGAAGCACGGGAATGCTTTCGCTCAGGCTCATCAGCCAAGCCCTCGAGAAAGTGCTTGGCCAGCGTTATGCCCGGCCATTACCATCTCCCTTTCTCCCACTCTCTTCAAATCTGCGGATAGGACAGGTTCTGTTCACCGGATGGTAAGAGGTAGATGGCCCCTGTGGGTGTGCATGTGTGTGTTGTGTGTCTGTGCGTGTCTTGTGTGTGCCTGTGTGTGCACATGCCTGTGTGTGTGTTGTGTGTATGTGTGTGTTGTGTGTGGCTTGTTGCCGGAGCTGGGATCTCCTTTTCCGTCAGGAGAACGTGGTTGTGCTGCTGTGTGTGGGAGAGGAATGAGGTGCCCGTCCAGTACTCTCAGTCTTGCATCTCAGCTTCCCCTTCGAGTGCTCGTGTTTAGATGTGGAGATGGCTCAGTGGGGAGCCATGTGCCTTTCGGGTTGGCAGAACATGATCACCTTGCCCCTCCCCATGCCTGCCCCTGGGAGAGAGTGTCCCAGCCATTTGCAGTGAGACCTGCAAATCAGGTCTGCGGTTGGCTCTTCCCCCGGTCCTGCTGTGTCAGGCTCTCTCAGCAGCGACGCCCGCACATGAGCCTTTCTCAGCATGCGTGTTAGCACGTAGATGGCGTGTTTGCATGTTAGGCACCTGCACATCTGTGTTGTCTGTAGCAGATGGTGTATCTCTTCGTAGGTAACTTGTTTGTGTGTTTCTATGGATGAGCGTGTGAGGTGCATGTGTTTCTACACAGGCCGAGTGTTCAAGAGATTTCCTAATTGCCCCCATGGTTGGGAGGGTGCTGCATAGCCAGGTGCCACCCTCCTTCCTGTACCCCTTTCCCATGGTCACACCAGCTCCTCCCAGGAGTGAACGGCATTGGCACCGAGCTGTCTCCAGCAGGGCCCGCCCACCTGCAGGCCAGTCCATGGGACTTTGTTCAGGCCCGTCTGACCTGAAAGCAGAGAGAAAGGACAAGTTCTGTGGCAATTACTCTTTCACCTCCATGACCCTGGAAGCCTTACTGTATGTTTGTCAATGCAGCTGAAAAATTGAGCGTCATCCAAAGAATGAGCTAGAACACTGAGGGTAGCACAGAACAGCACAATATTTAAACAGTCCTGCTGCAGAGACCCTGTGATTGTAATGTGATGCGGTATTTCTGGGTAGTGTTGATGCTTCCTGCATCTTGTTACAAAAAATAAATCACTCCTGTGAACGTAATAGCCTGAAACCTTGCAGTCATGTTCCATTCCATGTAAATGAGAGTTGTTCTTGAGCACAGAGCACAGCACTTGCCCAGGATTCAGTGCTAGTGAGTTGGAGCTATTAGACCCACAGGGAGAACTGTACCCACTGAGCTTTAACCAAGAGGATGCTCAGAACCTTTAGACTTCAGACCACGTCATAGACAAGACAACACAGTCCAAGAAGGAAGAGAAGGTCCTGACGTAGTCACCAGGCACGTACGTCAGGGACTTGCAATCCTCACAGCCTCTGAAAGCAGGGTGCCCTCAGTGATATAGGTGAGAAAAAGGATGTCGGCGAGGGGGCGACCTGCCAGGATCTCCGGTAATGAGTGGAAGTTCTCATCCCTCGGTCACTGTACCTTGAGGTCTGATCTCACTGAGCTGGTGTTTTGGACTCTTCACCTTGAACCCAGAATGTGGGTTTGTTGGAGGTGGAACTGCTTTTGCTCCTTCGCTTGTGAAGGTTAAGTGAGATAATTCACGTTAAAGCAATGGCGTCGCGCTCCAGGCCAAACATTCCGTAAATATCAGCTTTAAACGTTTCAGACCAGTGACCAAGCAGCTGCTTCCAGATAGTGACCCCCAGAGCCTCTGACACGGCAGCTCAGGGCGGGATTTAAAGCGCCTGCACATTGCTCGTGGCCTCCCGCTGCGAACAAGGGGGTGTCCCTGGGCTGGGGAACAGACCACTTTTATGATGGACCACATTCCATGGCTGTTTTCAAGATTAGCTTCAAAGATGGCTTTGAAAACTTACCTCCCCAAGAGGTTATTGGAGGTAAGCCTGGGCCTGGCTGGTTGGCAGTGTAGCCCAGGGTGGGATGCACCTGCTTTGGGTTGTGAGGGGGAGAAATAAGACAGGCCCTGCATGCAGTGTTTTACCCAGCAGTCCTGGGGATTACGCATTGTTACCCAGCAGTCCTGGGGTGGCTTAGGTATTCTGATGAATCAGTTATTTGCTCATCAATTCAATAACGGACTATCTACTTGGTGCTGGGGATGCAAAGATAAATTCCTTGCCTACAATTTACTGAAAAGGCAAATATGCAAATATGTGTTGCAGTTTAAATAAGTGCGGTGAGCATGGCTGGCCTGATTCAGTGGTTGAGCATCTACTCTGAGCCAGGAGGTCACAGTTCGATTCTAGGTCAGGGCGCATGCCTGGGTTGTGGGCTAGATCCCCAGTAGGGGGTGTGCAGGAGGCAGCCAATCAATGCTTCTTGCTTATCATTGATGTTTCACTCCCTTCCTCTCTTAAATCAATTAAAATATATATATTAATAAGTGCCACGAATTGGGGTACATACAAAATGCCATGGACGTAGAAGGGAAGGGGCCAGGTCACCTAGGCAACTGGATAGTTGGTGACAGCACTCATCCAAACTGGGGCTCCACTAAGAGGAGGAGGGAAACCCTAGGGGAAAAGGTAATGGCCTTGGGTTTTGTTACATTGTTTGAAGTGTAGGTGCAAGATCCAAACCAAGATGTCCAAGAACAGCTGAATAAATGGGTCTAAGTCAAGGTTAGCGACCCAGACACGGAAGTCATTAGCACATAGGCAGTGGCTGATGGGCATGAATGATCCTACCCTAGAAACATATTAGAAAGAGTGAGATACTGGGAAACACTAATATTTAAAGGGTGGGCAGAGGAAGGAAGGCCAGGAAGAGAGAGAGAGAGAGAGAGAGAGAGAGAGAGAGAGAGAGAGAGAGAGAGAGAGAGAATGGGGGCAGGATCAGAAAATCAGAGAGGATTTCCAAGAAAGTCTTAATATTGGGGAGCTTTTGGGTTTTGCTCCCGGCATTGGCCATCAGTTTGGCTCAAATGAACACATAAAAATTCTCCAAAATAACCCACAAATGAGATAGTTTTAATATTTTTAGAATATGACTTTAATGACAGCTAGTATTCCATGAAAGGGTTGCCCTATGTTTGAAGAATCTGCAGTGTCTTACACATGTTAAAAGATTGAGAAAATAAATTAGAACATTATTCACTCTTAGCACTAAAACTACTGAGCACGATGTAACTTTTCGAGAGTTCTGAAGGCACTTGGGCATGTTTGAGTGCCTCGGAGCATCACTATGAACTCTGTGTACTGTCCTGGTCAACTGTGGGTGTGCTGATGAAAGGAGTTACCTGACCTCTGGATAAACCAACCCTTCCTTCAAATGGGAGGGGGTGTCCAGACCCAAGCTCAGGCTAGGAAGCCACTTGACCCATCAGAAAAAATAAAAACCTTTCATTCTCTCAGCGTCTCCCCCTCCCATACGTGAGACTTGTCCCTAAGGGAAGTTCAGAGAGCACGTCCACCTCCCTCTGGTGCCCCGCATACTGGAAGTGATGGGGACATCTATCCACACGCGCTTGCGCAAGGCCTCTTGATCGCCATCCAAAGGCTTGGATCTGCGCTCATAATGCTCTGACCTTCACCTGAAGAATAGGCTTAAAAGAGCTAAGAGAAGCTGCCCCATAAGCCTGACTCCAAGGCCAAGCCTTCCCTAGGATGTGCCAGGCACGGGGCTTCAGGATTCATTGTGTGTCTTTCCTGGGCTCTGATGATGATACGGCCACTGTGTGTTTGCAAGTTAGCAAGCTGTCCATTCTGTCCCTGTCGGAGGCAGAGGAGACAAGTAAACTTGAGTTGTGGTGTTAGGGGAGGGCTCTCCCTGGACCGCCAGAGTCCAGCACTGCCAAGGCCAGGATGGCCGGACAGAGAGCAGAGCTTTCCCGTGATGGGCAGGACCATCCACAGGGGAACAGTTCCCCACTGTCCTTGCTGAGCGGGGCGACTGGACTTAGAAAGGCATGTGCATGTGCTGAGTGGTACAGACCCTGATGGGAAGGGGTGGGAAGAGATGCCGGAGAAGGGAGAGGAGCAGCTGGGTGTGGCCGGGGCTGCGGGCTGCCACCTGGTGCTGGTGTGGAAGTGGGGAGCCGGGACTCCGTTTTCATCAAAACCAGGTGGAGCCGAAGCCTAGTCATCATCATCGTCACTGTCATCATTATCATCCTCCTCAGAATTATCACTGTCGCCATCGTCGTCGTCATCATCATCGCCATCGCCATCTTCCTTGTCGTCTTCCTCGGTGTTTATCTTTCCAGAAAGCACGTCCTCAATCCAGTCCTCCAGGTCCCCGGCTGTGGGTAGGTCGTCGTCATCCGGAATCTCCATCCAGACGCTGTCGGCCTGCGGGGAAGGGTAGGATAGGGCAGTGAGTGAGGCCGCGGGCCGCATCAGACCAGAGGGCCCCAGGCGGCTGTTAGAGCCCTACCTAACAGCATCTATATTCCATTCTTAATGATTTTAATTGATTAATGAAATCCGGTGCTGCTCATGAGTTGATACTACTAGTAACATGAGCTCTTAGTCTTTGTTACTGCCTTAACAGTCTTCCGTGTTGAGGCTAGGTGTGCAGGGTAGTGGTTAGATGATCGTGTACTTGACAAAGTGGTCCCCCGGTATTTCTAATCCTCACCTGGCAACATACATGGTTATCACAATAGTAGTGACTGTATTCCCTGTGCTGTACTTTGCATTCCTGTGACTATTTTGTAACTACCAGTTTCTACTTCTTAATTACATATTCTATTTTATATATACTAGAGGCCCGATGCACAAAATTCGTGTAAGGGGCTCGGCCCTTGCAGCCCTGGCTTTTTTGTCCGGAAGGTCGTCCGGACAGTGGTTCTGCTGTTTGGTCTAATTAGCATGTTAGCTCTTCATTATATAGGATTGCATTTCTAGTAGGATAGCCACAAAACTACCACCCACATTTCCCACAGGGATCGGACTAGGAATGAGATCGGCAGTGCAGTGTTTTTTGCTTTTCACCTTATATCCTACTGTTGTTTTGAAGTGTTTCAACTTGAGCAAATTGTTGACATTATTATTAATATACAAACTAGAAAGTAAATGTAGACTTCCCCAGGTGATTGAACCCTGCCGACAGGGCGAGAGGAATGGCTAACGAGCCCTCTTCACAAGGATGGGCTCCAGTTAACTATGGCTCTGATGGACCCTCTGTGACCATCCCTTTCCATCCATTATCCGTCTGCCTAGTGTGTCTGTCCCCTGTGTGTTGTGTGGAGCTGCATAAGATGTCTGGACTGAGGTCTGCCATTCCTCAGATTCGGCCAGTCCTCCTCACTAGCCTCTCCCGCCTCGGGCCAGTGGGGCATGGATGGTGAGGAGAAGCCCCGCCACCCCATGGCTTCCTCCTGATTCCTGTGACCCCGTCTCCTGTCTGCGACCTGGTGCCAGGGGACGGGCCACCATCCACCATGCAATGGCAGCTCCAAGTGTGGAGGTCTCCAAGAGACCTTGTTTCAGAGCACTGGAAGGAGATACCGGTGGCTTATTCTCAAATAGGCCGTGATCCAGGTCAGGCTGGCCCCATAAGCAAGGATATGCACTGTGGAAGGGAACCAGGGAACCACAGGTTGGGACTGGCTCCGAGATGAGGTGCGGGCCACACTGAGCTTGGGCAGGGCCCAGGGCCCAGGGTCCTGCTCCTTTTCTGAGGGACTGGATTCCCTGTGTGACCTCAAGGTCAAGGCTGCTCAGCAGAACATGGGGCCGGCCACGGGGGCCTGGGCAAGCTTCCACGGGGCATACTCACATCTGTCACGTTCACCACCCCAATCTGTGGCTTGAATAGGTCGATCTTGAAAGTCTTTTCCCAATAGGCAATGAGCTGTGGAGACAGAAGGTAAAATTAGATGGTGGGAACAGGGCATTCCCTTAAAATCACTTTTTGTGGTGTCCCCCACCTGCCATCCCATCATAGTAACTAGGTCACCGCTGGATAAAGGGCTCCAACAGCTGCGGGCACTTAAGAAATTGAAGACTTGCCCAGCCCTCAGCCCTTTAAATCAGCACGGGAAGAAAGGATGTCATAACAAACCAAGAGACGTGTAACGTGGACGCGTGTGCAGCTGTAGGGGGAGCGCTGCAGAGGTGGTCCAAAGTCGATCCCCAAATTACTTGGGGCTCTTTATGTGGTGGGAGAGATTTCCCTCTACCTCCCTCAACGCCCCCTTTTAAAAACCCCTTACACTGCGCCACTCTGCCTGTGAGGTCGCTGAGAAATCAGTGACAGACACGCCGTCAGCTGGCATACAAGTAAGAAGCGTGCCTTTTCATTTAGCAGGCTCGGGTCCCCATGCACTAATTCCCGATGGGGGCAGGACTAAGGGATGAGGGGCCAAGGGCTACAAACAGAGGCGTTCAGTGGTGGAAAGTTTCCTAGCCAATATACAGTTTGACGGGCCCTGGAAATCAGAAGAGTCTTGAGTTTTTTCCTTTGCAAAAAGTAAGGCAAACATATAGAGCAGTTCAGAGCCGCAGACCATCTGCGCAAGCTTGCGTAACGAGAGTCCCAGTGAATGAGAAACATGTTGGGGCCGTGGCCAGAGCCACAGCATACAGCGCCTCCCAGGGCCGTGATTTTGTTATCATCGCCCGAAATGAGGGCATTGACCTCAGGTGTCACGGAATCCTCTGCCTTGGTTGCAATCACTAAAACCCCTCGGGTTTGTCTGTTTAACCAAAGCATGACCAGTCCTGGCCTATGCACCGAACGGTAACTCCTGGAAGAAGCTAGACTTGTCGTCCATAACCTATGAAACGTGTTCTGATGACCAGTAGTTAGTGCAATGTGAGGTCCATTGTCTGGCCGACGAAGCTTTGTTATCATGTAGACCTGGGCTGGAAGATCCACACTGACCAGCCCGTTTCGACCTCTCCAGCTGCCGCCGTTACTTTCCTCTGTGACCCGGGGCTGACAATAGTCCCCACTTCACAGGGCGTTGAGAGGATTAGACGAGATGATACATGGGAAGAGCTCACCCTAGTTCCAGGCGTACAGTACCCAGCAGCTGCATTCATGATCATCACCACTGGGCTGTGTATTGTTCAAATTCTGCTAATTCTCTTTAAACCAAGCACAACCAAGGTTTGCTGCTCATTGATCACTTACACCAGCAGGAGTTCGGACTTTAAGGCTCTGACGCACGCTAGTCCCGGGCTAGACACTAGGCCAGGACCTGGGAGAACCCGACGGAGACAGGGTCCCTTCCCTGGAGAGGTTGCTCCTCCATCCCATGCAGCTCGGGGCTCTATGCAGAGTTTACATCTGGTTCTCATCACTTAGGACCTCAGTCCCCACCAGAAAAATGAGAGAGGTTACAGCAGTGGGTAGTGATGGGCTGCAGGCAGCTAGGAGGCTGCTGGCAGAAGCATTTCACTAGCTCAGCTGAGACTTCCGGTCTCCAGGGAGTGGGAACAAATACATCTAACCACGTCAGGGTCAGCACCAGGCCCCAAGGTCAGTGTTACCCCAGTGGCCAAGGTCTCCCCTGCTGGATGGGGGCGGCCACTGGGTTTCAGCAAGTGCCCCTCCTGTTTCACATCCGCCTTCGTGTGAGAGGCCCTCACACCACACCCAAGCATGCGACTGACGCTGACCACGGCCGGGGCCCGGGTCTGGGCCACTCACCAGGGGGAAGTCGTCCGGGTCGATCCAGATGATGCTCAGGTCTGGGTTGTCAGTGTTGTCCCGGGCCACCTGCTTCAGGGTCTCCAGGAACTCATAGCCATCTGCAGCCGGATCAAGAAGGTGAGCAACCCCCGTGCCTACATGGCTCTCAGCACGGACGGCAGAGGCTGTGGTTTTTCCATGAGGGTTTCTTAAGCCACTGGCTGCGTACCCTCAAATTATAGGATTATTCTATCAAATGAGTCAGAGGAGAATCCTGCCACAAAGCAGCTTACTCAAAGGAAACAATAAACTTTTTGAGTAAAGAAATGAAAAGTTCACAGGGAAGTGGCTGCCTTGTAACTCAAAGCCGAGGTCCCATTGGATCGCTAACCTGCAGGTGAAGATGGACCCACCCCGGCCTGGTCCTCACCCAGCCCTCGGGGCGGCTCTGGATCCAGCAGCTTGCCATCCCTCAGTTCCCTAGGACCTGTGCTCTGGGACCAGGACATGGAGCCTGGACCCTCTGTTTTCTGTGGCCTGGACTTCCTCAAACCTTCCGAGGAAGGGGGCTCCTGACTTAGAGCTGGTTTCATAGTTTTGGGAAGTCAATGGGGTGCCCCTCCCTCCCTATTTTCGTGTGGGCTGTGCCTTCCCCTCAGTCTGCAGCGCTCAATGCCCCCGGAGGAGGGACGATTCATAGGAAAAGCAGACCCTGTCTTGTGAGTTTCAGGAACACAGATTTCTTTTCTTTCTTTTTTTTCTTTAAAAGCTGAAATCTTGTAGAACTGCACACAACAAAATTTATACCATAAACAAGCATGTTGGAAGAATGTTGAGTAAGAGGAAGACTCGGCAACTCCACCCCACTCCCAACTGGAAACAGAGTTTAGACTCTGGAAAGTCCCTGGGCATAAGTCTGTGTGTGTACGTGTCCGTACGCAGGAACGCAGGCCCGTGTGAGCCTCGCTGTCCACATACAGAAATGCCACAATTTCAGGGAGTCCTAGAACATCGGGCATCCAGGCTCTGATCTGGAATAAAACTCAAGGAAAGGGGAAGACTCAGAATCTCTGGGAAAGCTCCGCCTCTCCTCCCCCAACCCCCCGCAGGAGCACCAGGGCAGGGAAGTCAGGGTCCGCCCTCTTCTCTGTGGTTCTGAGGATCATGGGCGAAGCTGAGAGAGGAGACAGATCCAGCCGCTGGAGGGAGCAGCTGCAGGTGACCTTGGGACAAAGCTAGAGGCCAGACCAAATGACAGATGCCACTTCGACAGGCGATGACGACGATGACTTCGCCTGTCTATGCCTGGGAGCCAGCGGGACAGTGGCCCCCCGGGCTTGGTGGGCAGGGATGGGGGACCCCTCACTGTCAGACCCAGGTTTCTCCATCCAGAGGTAACATGCAGGTTTAGGTCTAGACTAGGAGGTTACGGTTCTCACATGGCTGACTCTGTGGCTTGCAATGTGGACCTTCTGTACAGCCACTCACCAGCTGCTGAGGAATTCAGGATGGCAACCACCTTTCTTTGGAAAGGTTTCTCCTTTGTTGGTGACCCCCAGCCAGTCAGGCCCCTCTCTCTGGCCTCTGTCTAACAAGCCTTTAACAAGCCTCTCCCTTCTCCAGGCACCGGCCTTTGTCTACTTGGGGCCTCTGGGTAAAGATTTCCTCAACACGTCCTCACTTTCTCACGTTCCAGGCAACACGCACCCTGTTCTTAGCAGCTGCCTTGTATGGGTGTAGTCAGTTTCCATGTTGTTAGTTCATAAGATTGAGACGGCCCCTCGGGCCTCATCACCTGGAAAGCAGGGCTCCTGTCAGCAGAGAGGAGTGTCTCTACAGCCTCGGGGGCCCCCTCTCCCACAGCAGAGAGGAGGGCGGCCTGGGTGAGACCACAGGGCCATGTGCTGGAGAGTTCATTATCCACCACTGGGGGTTAGGGTGGAGGGGGTGGGGGTTCTTCCTTCTGCAGCCCGCAGTATGGCTGAGAGCGTCAAGCTCCCAGAGGCCCCCTGGCTGCCAACATCTGGGCATCACAGATCCTTCTTTTCTGGGCATGTTGCTGTGTCACAGGCCGGGGGACATGGTGCCCCCTGGGTTCCCTGTGGATTTCTGGAGCAGACTACACAGACCACAAGGAGGAATTCCTCCCAAACACCTCCAGTGCCTGCTTCCAGCAACGGAGAAGAAGGGAGGGTGACACAGGAAGCGACGTTGCCAGTAGTCTGGGAGAGGAGAACCAATTTTAAGAGAGACCTTGACACATCAGAAATGCAGAGAGAAGGACATTCAAACGCCACGGACCCAAATCCAAGTGGAAAGTACACCCTTGGTGCAAAAGCCCAACTCCCATAAAAGGGAGGGAGGGGCTGTGTAGACATATGTGTTGTGGCGGGTAAGGTCGGGAGCAGAACTGGGGCTGGACACACACACAGGATGGCGCTGTCGTTTTCTGATGGGAAAAACCCGTAATGGTGGGATTACTTTTTTTTTTTAATGGTACCTACAAGAACCTTTCCCATTCTGCATTCTAGAGTAGGTTTGGAGATTTCAAAAAAGATCAAAGGGATAAACATTGGTTTCTGCAAGCCCAGCCAGCATGGCCCAGTGGTTGAGTGTCCACCAGGAGGTCACGGTTTGATTCCTGGTAAGGACACAAGCCCAGGTTGCTGGCTCGATCCCCAGAGTGAGGCGTGCAGGAGGCAGCCGATCGATGATTCTCTCTCATCATTGATGTTTCTCTCTCTCCTTCTCCCTTCCTCTCTGAAAGCAATAAAAATATAATTTTTAAAAAAATTGCTTTCTGCAAGAAAAATCAAGTGGATTGGAGTTGTTACACAGACAGGAGAAGTCAGAATTGGGGCTTACCGCCTATGTTTAAGAATGCCAAAGGTTTGGGGATCTACAGAGGGGCAAGGAAAGGTCACAAAGCGTGCACGGAGTTTATTGATAAATGAAGTTGACGTTAGAGGCGGAGAAGTTACATCCAGAACCAGGGCAGCCTCCTGACTTTCAGGACGATGAGTTCTATGTGGGCACAACCCCTCTGCACCCCCGGGAAATGTTACAGGACAGACAGGGCAGCCCAGCCTGAAGCTGAAACACTGGGACGCTTGGGGCAAATGACCTTGGTCAGAAAGCTGGTTCTGCCGTCTAGCGTGTGACTTAGGGCAAGTTATTTCATGTCTTTGTCCCTCGTCTGTGTAATGGGGGTGATGATAATAATGGCACCACGGTCACAGGATGGTTGTGCCTTAGATGAGTTAGTACCTTACAGTACCTGGCGCACAGGAAGCTTTTGCCACTTTGTTTGTTCATCCTCACCTGAGGATACCCTTCCCATGGATTTTTAGAAAGAATGGAAGGGGCGGGGGGAGGCAGAGAGAAACTTCCATGTGAGAGAGACACATCGACTGGTTGCACCCGAACAGGCTGGGGATCGAACCTGCGACCGAGGAACGTGCCCTGGGCCGGAATCTATTCATGGAGCCGCACTGGCCAGGTCTAGCCGTTATTTTCAAATGATCTACGTTCTCTCACCTGAAAGCAAGGAACCTTCCATCCACCTGTTCATTCAATGTTTACACTCAGGGCCCAGGGGCGGCGTAGAGACGGCCTAGGCCCGCGCAGTGGCCAAGTCCCACGCACCGGAAGTTACGTCACGACGCAGGGCGCTGTAAAGCCCCCACCCCCACCCCCACTCCCGGCAGGTCAGGGAGTGGCTCCAGGGGCCACACGGGGTTCTCGCTGTGAAGCCCCCACCACCACGCACCGGAAGTTACATCACGACGCAGGGCGCCTTCCGGCCGGGCCGACCTGGGGCCCCCGGCGAGCCTCGCTCAGGTGGGTTAGTTCTGTCTCTTCAGGACCCACGCGCCCGTCTGTGCCGTTGAGTGTTCGCCCAGCGCTTTCTGGGTCCCGAGCACTTTGTGCCCTGAGTCTGATGGAGGGTGGAGGGTTTTATCATCTCCATCTTGAAGAGGGTGGGGTTGAGGCGACAGTCAGGGTGCGTGACCTGCCCGGTGTCCCGGGCCAACGCGCGCGGAGGGGGGTGCTCAGCTGCAGGTGCTGGGTCTGCGCAGCCGCAGCCGTTTCTGGGGCCGAGTTCCCGCTTATGAGGGTCCAAGGGCGCGGCCCGAGGAGACGCTGGGGTGCTCGTGGGGCTGGGGCGCTGCTCCCTCCCCACCCCCTGTCCAGGCCGTGGGGCTGCCCAGCCCTCCAACTTGCAGCCGAACCCCGCCTCCCACAGCCCAGCCACGTCCCTGCGTGAGCAGCGCCTCGGAGACGGAGCTAAATGAGGAGAGGCCGGCGCCGTGGGAACCGAGCGGTTCTCCGCCCCACGGCGTGGGCCCTGGTTCCCATGACCCGGCGCAGGACGGGCGCGAGGCCTCGGGGAGCCTCGTCTCCGTGGGAAGGGACCCGGTGACCACGCGCTGCTCCTTCCCAGGGGGCCGGGCGGGTGGGAAAGAGACGGCCTGGGCCCCGGGGACGGGTTCCGGGCAGGTCACAGCCCGGTCAGAGCCAGGGCCCCGTTGGGAGCCACCGGGAAATGCAGGCCCGCGAGTGCGGACCGTCCCTGGGTCTCTCTGCCGCTGCCGGAGGGGCGGGCGGTGAAGGAGCGGAGAGCACGGAGGCTGCTGCCACCTGCATGACAGCGAGGCGGTCCCTCCGAGGGCGGCAGGTCTGCAGCCGGGCCTCGCGGGTCAGGGCATGGCTTGGGGAGCCGCACGGCCCTCAGCTGAACCCGGGCTCCTCGGGTTCCTCTGGCGTAAAATGGGGGAAAACTCGCACCTCCCGCGCCCGAGGTTGCCCTGTCACGTTGGTGCCCCGTGAGTGACCGCCATCCTGGTTTTCTTCCTAATGGCGGCAGGTCAGGGAGTGGCTCCAGGGGCCACACGGGGTCCTCGCCTTAAAGCACACCCCCCCACCCCCACACCTTCCTGAAAACTAAGGCCCTGGAGGTGTGGCCTTTCCCTGCGGAGTGGCAGGGCTTTGGGTGGGGCCAGAGGCCACGTGTCCCTTTTTAGCAAGAACTAAGGTAGAGGAGGACCCCGCTGCCCGGGCAGGAATGCAGTTCCTCGTCCACAGCCCGGCCTCGCCTCAGTGACCCACGGGCAGTGACGGAAAAGCCTTTCCCTTTCTCAGCCCGAGCGGACAGGGCCTTTCTCCTTGAAAAAAGGATGCGTTGAGCTCCTCCACCCCCACCGCGCATCGCTCCCAGCTTCCCAGCGACAAGCCCCGGCTTGGGCACGCCGGCGTCGGGCCCAGGGGTGTTTGTGCAGGGAGGAGGTGGAGAGTTTCAGGGGCTTGATTCATCCGCAGCAATCTCGGTCAAACAGGTTCCTGCAGCTTCTCCAGGCTCTTTGTTCCATTGTTCCCAAGAGCCAGACGGGGCTCCCCGCAGCCGGGAAGGGGGTGGCGGCGGGTGGGAGGAGGGTCCTGGAGTCTGGCCAGCAGGCTGCTGCCCATAGATGGCATCTCCGTTCACAGCACCAGGGAACCGGCTGTGTTTCAGTGACGCTTGTCCACCTCGGGCACTTGGCCTCCTTTGCTGGTGTCTCCTCCAGGGGCGGAGGAGTGGCCAGCAGCTGGAGAAAGAAGCTGGAACCGCCCTGGGTTTTTGTTTTTGTTTTGTTTTGTCTTGTTTTTTTTTTGTTTTTTTTTTAACAAGAGCCAGTTATTTTTAAAGAGTGTTTCCAGCTCTGTGATATTGTGGACATTCAAACTCTAATAAAACTAGGGGGGTGGGAGAGGACGCTGTCAGAGAATCTGGGGCATAGGTTTGGTTGTGATACAATGGAATATTATTTAGCGCTGAAAAGGAACAAGGTGTGGATACACACCACATAAAGGAGGAACCTTGGAACGTTAGGATAAGTGAAAGATGGCAGACCCCCCGGAGGGCCACATATCACATGATTCCATGTAAATGTGCAGACCGGTCAAGTCCGTAGCAACGGAAATTAGATTAGTGGCTGCCAGGGGCTGGGGGCGAGGCCAGGGGGTGACTGCTGACATGTATGGAATGTCTTTCTGAGGTGATGAAATGTTCTGGAATTAGACGGGTGCTGTTGGCGCAACTTTGTGTATGTACTGAAACCACCGGCTTGCATACTTTAAAAGGATGAACAGTGTGGCATATGGATTGTACCTCAACTTTTACAATTTTATGATAAAAAGAGTTGGGGTTTTGTCTGTAGGGGACTATGGCAGTTGGTCAGTCTTCTGCCTTTCGGTATTTACTGAGCACCTACTGTGTGTCAAGGCCCGTGCGAGGCAGTCTGTTCCTCCAGGAAGTCCAAGAGCCCTAGGACCCTGGTGAGCACCACAGAGCTCCTCTTCCCCTGGCCCAGTGGCTCCCAAACATGATGGAGCCTCAGAGCGTGCCTCAGCTCCATGACATTGCAGGTTCCCGAGGCTCCGTTCCCGTCGACCGAGTGGCTGTGGCGCCTGAGGTTCTCTGCCCTGTCAGGTTTCGGAACCCCTGCCCAGCCTCAGAGCCCAAGACCTGGGCACTTCACCCTCAGAAATGAAGCCCCTGCCTTCTCCGGTCACATTCTGGATCATTCCACGTCTCTCGAAACACCCCTCAGAATCTGCAGTACACGTTCCCTTCCGGGCCCTGTCGCACAGACATTGCCCAGGGGCTGGCCTTTTACCCCTGCACTTCGCTCTCACTGACATGACAGAGGGAAGCCAGGAAAGCGCTGTCCTGTTCTCATCCATTTAGAGGCTCCTTTTACACTTTGGAAATCAGCTGCTTCTTTGGCCCAGTTCTCATTATTTGGGGCAGTAGTCTCCATTAAGTTTCCTAAGCACAGGCCATATTCACAGGCCAAAGGATATATTTATTGTTATTTATATAGGCTAGGTACATCTGCTTCTAATGTGAACAGAAGGTTACACAGACACACATGCACACACATGCGCACACATGTGCGCACACACACTTGCCTGTAGAGCGAGGCTGTGTTTATGTTCACCCCAGCTCAGCCCCAGTTTGGGCAGCTAAGCAGAGTGAGGCTCTGATCACCCCACACTCCTGAGCTGTGCACGATTGAAATGGGTCTGTACCTGGCAGGCGACCACCAGGGGGTGCCCAGTGTCTTCCGATTGCATTGTAGGTGGGAAGCGAGGGAGAGGAAAGGTGAGGGATGACCGAGGTGAGAAGCCAGTTCTTGCTTACAGGGTCAGAGAGCGGACGGAAGGGGAAAGGGGTCCTACCTGGGTCGCTCCTCTCTGCAAAGGCCACTATGTGGATCCCGTTCAAGTCATCTTCCTGTGGGAGAAAGGAATCAAAGGTTACACTCCCAGGTGAGATGTGAGGAGTCGGGACAGGCAGGCGGGAATTAAAATGGAAGCAGGGAGGGAGCTGAGGGGAGTGGATGCAGAGGCACAGGGGACAGGTAAAGGGGGACACAGGTATAGGGGGACACAGGCATGGGGGAGAGAGACACGGGGGACATAGAGGCACAAACGGACAGAGCAGCATGCATTTTAAGGAAAGGAATACTGATGAGCAACTGGGAGGAAGGTGGCATTTAATAAAGGGCTTTTGAGACAGGAAAACAGCAAACACATGACGTTAGCACCAAATGGGCCTCACTCCTGTGGTCTGATGGGTCCAGGAGAGCAGCAGGAAGAGGCAGAGGAGGAAGAATGTGAGTCTGGCTCATCAGCCCTCTGAACGGAGCTCAGTGCATGTCAGTCTGAGTTTCAAGAAATCACCACCACAAATATAAGCAGCTTGGAAGCTTCAGGATGCTGCTGGTGGGTCCTGCAGTTGTCCCCAAATGGGAAGCAGGCAGGAATCGAGGCAAATTACAATGTGGGTTGGTTCTGTTCACACCTGTGTCCTGCTCCTCTGAGACCCTGCTTATTGAAAAACCTGTATGGTCAGTAGGGGGCGCTTTGCTGCCTGCCACGCCATGGGAGGGGCTGGAGATGGGACTGGGCAAGGGTGAGAGTGTGATGGTGAAAAGAGAGAATATTTCAGATCTGTGGGACAAGCAGGTGGTGGTCCATGTTTCTACGTCCTGAACAGAAAGGACCACATGCCTCATGTCTCCTTTGCATCGATCATTCCCCACAGAAGAACCAGCAAGAGCTTGGAGGCGCCTCCTTTATAAGAAATGTGATCCTTATGAGGTTTGGAGGGGAAGGTGCTCGAGCAAGAGGCCCGGGGACAGATCTGAGTGGACACTGCCTATCACTGTCCCAGGGAGAGGGCGTCACTGGACACCCGCGTGTCACATCAGAACCATCCTCAGGAAACAATACTCCAGGCTCCTCAGCCCGCCCCATCCCTCTTTCCATTTCAATGGATTGTAATGCCGGTGCAATCCCATCTAAATGCTAATTTTTTTCCCTTTGAGTTGGAAATGGACAAAACCTCCAAAAATTCTGAGCGAGATTAAATGGAAAATATTATTAGAAACAAGAGAGTCAGGCACTGCCTTGGTCAGGTTCTCCGGGGAATTGAATTTGATAGATCTGTGGTGTGTGTGTGTGCAGGTTTATTATACAAATCTGACAGCAGCCGGAAGGGGAGTCCGAGGTTTCATGTTTGCTATTATCACCAGGCGGGATGCCCTGGTCAGTTCTCACTAGGCTGCCCTGTCCCTGCTCCTGCCGTCCGTGGGCTCCATTTCTGCCTGCCCTTCCAGAATGCATTTGGAAAGTGGTTTCAAAATTAAGAATCCATATCTGTTTGCTAAGAGATTGCTCATGACGTGGCCGCCATCTCCCAGGCCTCAGGTGGTCCAGGATGGAGACTATAACCCAGGGAAAGAGCCTCTGTCTTTGCAAAGAAGCAGGCGTGTGCTCCGAGCCAGGTGTTTTCAGTGATAAGCTCCCAGAGCAGACCCACGGGCAAGCCTGAAGGTCAGGGTTCCTCAGTGTGTATCGCACGCACACAGGCGAGGAAGAGTTGCAGGACTGGCCAGCCACACCCTTGGCTGTCCAGATCACCCCTTTGGTCTTCAGATCACATTGTCTCAGAAATGATCTTTTTACTTGAATGGCAAGCTCTCTGAGGGAAGGGATTACACCTTGAACTATCAAGGGTGATTAACCTGACGATAGGAATATCTGCCACTTGTGTCAGTGCTTTGTAAATGCATTACTTCTAAGTCTTAGATGCATGTCTTATTCCTGTCTAATGCTTAAGGAATTGAACCGACTTCCCTAAAGCCACAGAGGCCATACATGACGTGCCTGGGGTTCAGGCCAGCTCTACCTGGTCCCGAAGGCCGTGCTCTTTCTCCCTCACTGATGTAGGCCAGGGAAAGCCACGTGGCATACAAATTATTCAGAGATGAAGGCATGTGAATTTCTGAAATCCCTTATTTGCCTAAATGCAGAGCCTCTTAAAAGGACTCAATTGTCATAAATCCTTTCCCGAGTGCAACTCTGATCTTCTCAAACAATCCTGTCTCCCATTTGTTCTCCCAAGCATCCATTTATCTTTCCCAGTAGTCTTTGTTCTCTCCAAAGGACCCCCTGTCCCCCCATTCCCTATTTAGATGGTATATAAGCCCCTTGTTGAGTCACATTTTTTGTGAACTTCCATACAGAAATAGGTAATGAAATCTGCTTGGGGTTTTTTTCTCATACTAAGCTGTTCTTTGTCACTTTAATTTGCAGGCCTCCAGCACTGAACCTAAGAGGGTGGAGGAACAAATTTCTGCTCCTTGACATCACCAACAGCACAGAATGGGCTCAGGAATCCTCTGTCCTCTCTACAGGGTTCTCAGAAGATGCTGCAAACTCAGGTCAGTGTCTCTTAAGTTGAAAAAGTCTTGAGAAGAAGCCTATGTAACGTGATCGAACACCAGACCCCCCAAAATTGGAGCTTTGGGAGTTACTTAGTGAATACCTTACTCTGGACTCCCCAGCACCTTGTATGACCTCTGCCACAGCAGGGAGCATCCTGGTCTGGGGTCACATGATCAGAGACTGTTTTATGGACTCAGGCCTCAACTCCTAAGGCCTGGATAGCAATGTTCATTTATAGTCTCTGTGCTTAGCACAGGTAATGGGTTCTTATTAACGCCTATTGAATTTTTTAAAAGAGTATGGTGATAAAAATCTTTCATATTGCTTGAAGAAAATTAGCAAATATTTATAAGAGATTCCAAGAAGAAAGTAACTTCAGTTACCCACCAACGAGGAAGATTACCACTGTTCATATTTTGCTGTTTCCTTCCAGCCTCTGTTGAATGTTTGTTCTCATGGTGAGTGAAGAGATGCAAAGAAGGAAAATGGAATTAAAAGTAGCAGACTTCCTGGTGCTAAGGAGTGTCTCAGGGGCTCATCTGGAGGTTTCTGACTCCCTCTTGGAATTACTTGGTTATTGCAACACAGGGAGGATTCTTCTAGAAGGAACTGCTGACTCCCATCCCTAACCCTAACCCTAACTCTAACCCTAACCCTTGCACTGCTTTTTATAAAGCTGAAGTTATATAAGTAAATTTTTTAAAGGAATATTATTTTTAAAGCACTATTACAGTATTTAAATCTAGTAACAAAACATTTTAAAGGTTACATTTTGAAAGTTCGGAATGTTAGAGAAATACGTTTCTGTGTGCTGTGGTAATGTCAAACAGTCCACGCCTGTATACTGGGTTATTTACTCTTCAGCTTCTTAGGAAATGTTTGTTTTACGTTCAAACGTCCAAATGAATGACATGCAGTTAAAACAGAGAGTGTCGAGTTTCTCCATGGCTCTCTTCACACATCACTTTCAACTCTGAATTAAAGATTAAATGCATACGTGCTCCCATGTTAGTCCCTTTCCCCTCCCGCCCACACCCCACTGCCAAAATGGTGCCTTGTGGGGCCATGGCCCATTCTAGGGAGATAAAGTGCTTCAGTGTCCTGAGGTCATAGTTACAAAAACAGCTGCCGTTCCTTTATCGAGCACCTACCATGCTCTGGGCTCTTCACACTGTCCATCCTCACGAAGAGCCCTAAGTTCAGATGCAGGAACTAAAGCTCAAAAAGATCACATGACTTGACATAGGATGCAAAGCTACGAGGTGTCCAATTCTAGACTTGAACCCAATTCGCAGACTCCATATCTCCTCCTCTGTACCCCAAGGCCTCTGGCAGGTGCACAGAGGCCAGTGGTCCCAGGGGAAGTGGACTCAGAGACAGAGTAATGTTGCCCAGCGGCAGCACCAGAGAAGCATAAACTAGAACCTAGAAAACTGGGTTCTCTGAGTGCGATGTTGTCCACATTTCAAATGCTCTACCATCTAGTTATCCGCTGTCAAGTAAAACTTGGTTTGAGTTTTGGAACTCAAAGGGGTATTCCTCTTTGGGAATAGAGCTGTCTCTACAAGGCAGAAGGAGTTTGCCACTATCTTACCCATGTTTCAAACATATCTTCTGGGCGCAGGCGGCGTAGGGTAGGCCTGGAAATAAAGAAGATGAGCTTCCTTGAATAGGTATTCTCAGAACACCACAGCTAACCCTGTCCCCTGCGCTGTCACACAGAGAGCTGGGTCTCAGCCTTTTCACAGCCCCATTTGGCCCAGGGATTATAAGTCTATTACAAACAATGCCACAGGGCACAGGACAGTCCCTCCCAGGGCAAGAAGTCATCTCCCGCCTCCCAGACAGGCGCCACCCCAGAGAGCCCAGAGAAGGCCCAGAATGAGGCCACCTGGGAGGGAGAGAGGAAGTCTGATTTTGTTTTATCTTCAGGGTCATCCATCCACAGCCCCTTCAGGATGTTTGGAAGAGCAGGCGGGATCTATGTTTTGCTCATGGTTTCGTTCCTTTCTGAATGTTGGCTAATAGTGCTAGAATGTGGCTATTTGCTTCTCCAAGTACTGCCTCCCTGTAGGGACCAGGACTGGCTGGTTGATGGAGTCGTAGTGCTCCAGGTCCAGTGAGCATGTATGAGCACATGTTCAGTGTGTGTGTGTGTGGAGGGAGGGGGGTTGATGGTGAGCCCACCACCATGTTCCATGTTCAGTACTGTCCTTCCCTCAGGAGCAGGGCTCAGCAAACTGCAGCTGGAGAGCCAAATCCAGCCGGTGCCTCCTCTTTTATAAATAAACGTTTTGGGACACAGCCACACCCCGTTGTTTAGATATTGGCTGCGGCTGCTTTCCCACACAAACAGCAGAGCTGAGTGTTGCAACAGAGACCATCTGGCTGCGGAGCTGAACTATTTACCCCCCGGCCTTTTACAGGAAAGGGTCGCCGGTCCACGCTTGAGCTACTCTAAGTGGTGTCAAATATTCCTCTCCCAGCAGTTCTGCATACAGAATGTTCATCGTGGCTAAGTTATTTAACTATGGAGAGCCCAATTCCTTGATCTGCAAATCGAGATAATAATAATTACCCCATTATGTTGAATACAGTGTTTGGCAAATGTAGGTTTACAGTTGTAATACGAATAAATAATACAATAACTAATAAATAATAATACAAGAATAAACTTTCACATGCTCACAATTGTAAGCCTACTTTTGCCAACCCTACCCACCCCTGTATTAGCTAAAATAGCTCTCATAGCACCTACCATGGTATTGGCATATAGGAGGCTGTCCCTAAATCACTATTGCTGTGATTGAAATTTTTTATTTATACTAGGGACCCAGTGCACAAAAATTTGTGCACTCGGGGCGGGGGGGGGGTCCTCAGCCCGGCCTGTGCCCCTCGCAGTCTGGGACCACTCGAGGGATGTCTACCTGCTGGCATGCCTGGCCAGCCTGGGTGAGGGGCTGAGGGCTATTTTCAGGCTGCCCACAGCTCCCATTGTCCCAAGGTCCCAGTGAATCTGGCTGGATTCAGGTTCTGGGGTTTATTTATCTTCTATAATTGAAACTTTGTTACCTTGAGTCGAGGCCTAGGCAGGCAATGGAAGCCTCCTGTTTGCTTTAGCTCTGTGGCTTCTATAATTGAAACATTGTTGCTTGAGCAGAGGCCTGCCAGCCTAGTCAGGCAGTTGCAACGGAAACCTTCTGCTTGTTCCAGCTCCATGGCTGCTGGACGCCATCTTGGCTGGGTTAATTTACATACAGCTGCTCTGATTGGCTGGTGAGCGTGGCTTGGGTGTTTTGGAGTGATGGTCAGTTTGCATATTACTCTTTTATTAGATTAGATCTGACTCTGATTTTGAGGGGATTTGCTGACTGAGGGGAGGTGGTCTAAACCTATTTGCAAGTGTAGACAGACCCATATTCAGGAACTGTAGCAACATCCCTGCCACTGATGGATGACCAACAAAGCCATTCTACTGAGTTCATTCTTCTGGGGAGGCTGACCCCAGGTAGTTGCTCTTGGGAGTGCGAGATGTCAGAGCTGAAAGGTTCTTCTCCATTTCCCAGGCCCCAGGCCCCCCACCTCTGCATGCCCCCTGGGGTACCTCTGGTGCTCCTTTATAAACTCCACGAGCTCTTCTTCTGTGTAAGGTTTGTCAGGGATGGCAATGGGCTCGTCCATAAATGGTTCATAGAAGTCAACCTCATTCATCTTCAAGGACAATTTCTTCGCAACCTGTAACAATGAGAAATACGACAATAGCTTCCTTGGATGCCAGTCTAGAGAGGCAGTGATGGTCCGTCTATAAGGCGAGCATATTCTCTGGCAAAGACTTGGGAGGGTATGTACAGTTTTAACATAGATGTTGTAATGATGTTGTAATGATAGGAACCCCTCACCTAAGGCCTGGCTGGACCAATCCAAGAAAGACAGATAGGGAGGAGAAAACCTCTCTGGCCAATGAGGTCCAAGCAGGGACAGGAAGCAGATGGAAGGAAAAGTGCAAAGTCTAATTGTACCATCACTCTGCTGTGTATGCCAGGCTGGAAGAGGGTGCCGAGGTCAGCAGAGATGCTCAGTGTCCTTGCATGTGCGGGTTGCATCGAATCAGTTTGGATAGAACAGGCAATTGATGGGACCCACTTAACGCATATACTCAAAATCAGAGGCCCGCCATTAAGCCTCTCGGCTCAGAAACCTGTTACTCAGACTGAAGCATGGCCCTACAGTTGTCTCTCGGTACAGGGCTTGTGTGATGGTTTCTCAGGCTCTGGGAACTGCCCCCTTGGTTACCAATGAGAAGGGGAACAGCCGCCCTGGTTTGCCCAGAGTGGAGGGGTTCCCTGGACTTAGACTCTGGGTGCCTAAACTGGATAGTACCCTAGTACCCAGCAAGCTAGCTGGAGTTGTTCTCCCCTATACCAGAGAGGGCGCTCAAAGCGAGCCCGGAAGGCATCGTCTCTCTGATGAAGTGGCCCCGCCGCCTTGTCAGGACAGAATGGCTGCTGTGTTCGCCTGCAGACCTGCTGAACTCAGGCCTCTTTTTGTGAAATGACTCGAGAGGCCTGGAATGTGCCACGCTCGGAGAAAACCAAATGCCATTCTTTTCCAGGTCAGAGCTGTGGGCCAAGAGAGCACAGAGATGAACAGTGGTTCCTTTGAAAGTAAAGAGGAATTGCCGAGAGCTGCCGCCCAGCCATGATAACCCACAGTCCAGTGGCCCGGGGCCGCCAGCACCAAGAGGGAGGAGGGGAACTGGAGTCACATAAGCTCTTACACAAGGAGGTCCATTCTGAGGAAACATGGGTCTGCCTATGGTTTTTGTCCTCGACTGCTATTAATTCCAGGTCACGATAGTCCGAACGAAGGACATTTCTTACAGTACTTAACAGAGAAACTGGCATTCGACTCAGAGCAGAAGGAAAGAGGCCACGTTAAGAGCCATAGTCAGTTAAAGGAGACTTTGTGGTCATGTTAATTTTGTTTTAAGGGACATGGAAGTGTGAGTTGTTGTTTTTTTCTTCTTTTTTCCTCTTCCATGGGGCAGAGGGTGCTATGGATGGATGATGGGCAAGGAGCAAGGGGGTGAGGCAAGTAGCAACTCTGCACCCAGTGTCTGCATTTACACGCAGTTCTTTGCAGAGCTGGACTTGCAAGTGGCATTCAGTTGTGGTTCTCTGAGTTCACTTACTACTTATCTTAAGAAACAGGAAGAAAAAAGTAATAATAGTAACCACATAGAGTGCTTGCCGTGTGCCAGGTGCTGTTGCAACGTGTTTTAGGTTGATTCCTTTATGAATCCTCCCTTTGATTGTATCAGGTAAAAGCTGATATTATACTTATTTTACAAATGATGAGCCTGAGGTGCTGTCTGAATATGCAGTTATCTACCCGAGATAGAGCCAGAACTCAAACCCCATTTGCCAGCACACTGGCCCTCCCTAGGAAATCACCTTCTTCTTCACCCTGTGAAGAAAGCTTCTGGCCGCATAGATTCCACTGCTGCCACCTGTGTTTGGTGAGATGTTCCCTGTTGCTTTTGGATATGCTCTCATCAATTCACCCCATCGCAGGCGGCTGGAATGAGGGCTTCCTGAAGGTGAGAAGGGGCTCATCGGAAGCTCCGGTGCACCCACGTGTGTGAGTGTGTGTGTGCATGTGCATGTGTGCGCATGTGTGTGTTGGGGGAGAGGGTCTCTGGTTCTTGATTGCCAGTGTCCAGGTCTGCAGTGTGGAGACCATGGATGTGAGGTTGGATTGTGATGTTCCTGAGTTTAATTCTGGGGATCGCTGAGCATAATTTTTGCCTGTTCGCTACATCCCCCAGCGCGCTCCATGGAGGGTCCTCGCCTTGTATTTCAGAGAATCCCTTTTTTAAAATTCTTTTATTTGTATTTTGGGTGGTAAGGACTGAAGGAGATTTGACCAATTGAGGCATTGATTTGTTCATTGATTCAGTAAATATATAATGGGGCTGACTGTCTCCGAGGCGCTGTTCTGAGACCAGACCTGGTTCATGGGTAGGTACAATGCTAAGAGAATGGGTTTTACTCCTGAGTGCTTAGGTCCATATAATGAGCTCTTTTGTGCCTTTTAGAAAACTAGTTGGAATAGCTTTTGCCAAAGATAAGAAAACTACAAAGCAGAATAGCCATTTTTTGACATTGGCAAGTATATGGATTTTGATACAGATGATTTTCTACACATTAGCAAACTATTCATTGTTGCAAATGAAACCAGTTTAATGAATTTAGGCCTTTTCAATTGCTGGGTACAAGTTCTTAAATCCCAAGTGTCTATCTTCTCCATCAACTTTGCTTAGATAACCAACGCTTCTTTTGGTTTTCACAGGGTTCAAAAAATGATTCTGCTTCTCACTGTTCACTCCAAGAAAGGAACAGGTCGCTGGGAGGTCATGGGGGGTAATTAGAACTACATATTTTAGGTATAAGGTGTAGTAGAGTGGGCGCCATCCTTGGCCCGCTGACCCTCTCTTGCCCTCTTGTGGGGTTAATTTAGGATCAGGAGCCATAGATTGTTTCTGGTCCCAAAATGAGGCACAACATAAAATATACTGGGAGCTTTTTAAAAATGTGTATTCCTGGGTCCTATTGAAATCCTTTTAAAACAATTCAGTTTTCTAGGGCTGGCGCCCAGAAATCCATAGTTATAAAAGCTTCTTGAGGGATTACAGTATGGACAGTGTTTGGAAACTACTAACTCCCAAATCTATATCAGCAGCCCTGACATCTCACCCTCTTTACATTTCTCCAGCTCGTAGACAGCAGTCCCCCCTTATCCGCAGTTTCAGTTACCTGCAGTCAACCATGATCTGAAAACATTAAAAGGAAAATTCTAGCAATAAACAATTTATAAGTTTAAATTGTGTGCTATCCTGAGTGACATGATGGGTGCAACCATGCCTGCTAGACCCTACCATCACCAGTGGGCACTGTCACCCACACCCCTAATTGCTCGGTGCAGGTTCTTAAGTCCCAAATGGCGTTGAGTCCTCTCAGGGACAACTCTTCCCTCTGGTTCCACATGGAGGTAGGGAGCATTTAGCTTTCCCTTTCTGAATGTTACGAAATCCCGCCAGGCTACATGGGCAGTGGCTCTTATGACTCAGTGTCTTCTAGAGCTTTTAGTGAAGAGCCTTCTGAGTTTTTAATTATAGCCTGACCTCACCTTCTTCATGGGCCTCAGACATGAAGCCATGTGGTTGGGCTGGGAGGCACATCTGCAAACCAGCCCCACCCTGAACTCTACCTTGAATCACCCTTCCAAGGACTGAGGCTCTGTTGCTTGGCCAGGCTTGTCTGCCTGACTCTCTCCTCTTGGTTGGGTTCTTACCCAGGAGTCATAGTCACTGCTGACCAATCCTAATCAGATGCCAGTGATGGATACTCAGTTAAAGCTACTCTGTACCTCTCCTTCTCCACTAATATCCTCTCCCCACCTCTACCTTCCTGGACCTAAACGACTGTCTTTATTAACAACAGTCCTGCCCAGCTGGCGTGGCTCACTGATTGAGCGTCAACCTATGAACCAGGAGGTCATGGTTGGATTCCCAGTCAGGGCACATGCCCAGGTTGTGGGTTCCATCCCTAGTGTGGGGTGTGCAAGAGGCAGCTGATCAATGATTCTCTCTCATCATTGATGTTTCTGTCTCTCTCTTCCTCTTCCTTCCTCTCTGAAATCAATAAAAATATATTTAAGAACAACAAAAAACAGTCCTTACAGCTACCTAACATTCACTGATGGCTTACATGTACCAGATGCATGTGTACATGTGCCATGTCTTTCTCTGGAGTAGAGTAGTACCGAGCAGTGACGCTGAAGTCAGGCTGACCTGAGGTTACATCCAGCTTCACTACTCATTATGTGGCAAGAGCAAATCTCTTAATCTCTTCGTGCCTCTGTTTCATCCTCTGTAGACTGAGAAAACTAATCCCTCTCTTACCAGGTGTTGAGAAGATGAAATGAGGAAACCTATATAAGCTCTTAGCACAAAGCCTGACACATAAAAAGCACTTAATGAATGATAATTATTATTCTTTTTGGTATCCTTGATCAGTATCCCTCTCCAATGTAACCCAACCAATTAGGGTAAATTTTCTTCAAGCTTAGATGATGTAATTTAGACTATGGACCTCTCTTCTGGATTATAGGCCTGTAAACTGGGGTCATAGTCATAGAAGTGAGTCAATGTATGTATGAATTGAGTGCAACCTCTTTTTATCATATTGCTCCCCTGCTTCAGCATCTACAGACTTCCTCGTTTTTCATAGAATACTTCGAATGTTCTTAGTGGGTGTGCATTGGGGGTGTTTTTTGTGTGTGTGTGTGTAGGCATGTTGGGTTTGTGTGTTATGTTGTCTATGTGTTATATGTGTGTTTGGTATGTTTTAAGTATGTTACAAATGTGGATTGCATGTGCTATACATGCGTGAGTTGTATGTGTTATGGGGTGTGGATGTGCGAGTGTGCACCTTGAATCTCAATGGTAGGAACAGATCTTCTAGATAATGATGTGGGACAGAGGAAAGGGCATGGGCTTTGAGCACAGATTATCCTAAAGTGGGATTTTAGCACTACTGTTAATTCACTGGAGACCTGGGATATTACTTAACCTTTCTGAAAGTTTTCTCATCTGGAAGTTGTGTAAAGGACTAGAGATTGTACTAGTGCAATATATCCACTAGCCCAACATGCAGAGAGCACTGGATTAGTAGCCATTTTAGTGGTACCAGGCATCAGGGTAGAGCACTCCAACCAGAGTAGACCCCAAACAAAGTACCCGTTGGTTTGAGGTCTCTCTACCTCTGCTGCTCTTTGGCTTCTAGAGGCATTTTCCACACCCACAAAACAACAAGCATTTGAATTATAGACAAGTACATCTGTGGCAGCTCCTGAAGATGTGGGTAACTTTCAGAAGCACTGGGGCTTCCGAGGTCAATGCCCCTCCCCACCCAGAAGAGGGAAGGCAAGCAGCCCCAGGGAGGGAGAGGACGCTCTAAACAATGGAAGCAAAGCAACGATTAGTGGCCGCACACTCGGGGCTCACACTCTCTCCATTCTTAGTGCTGACAGCAGTATGAGTGGCTGGTTCATCACTTTTCATGGGATGTTTTCAGAAATACCCTGACATCTCCTGAGTGAAACATCTTTGTATTCATGTCTCATGCGGTAGTGATGTGCTGCTCACATTACTTCTGGAGAAAGCGTTCATGAATGGAGGGTGGTTAACATTTCAAAAGAAAAGAAAAAGGGGTGGCAAGTTCAACTGTTAGTACTTCGTGCCTACAAAAGCGGTCAAATCGAGGAGTCATAGGTCCTTACCCCTTTGTCGAAGGTCGCAAAAAACTTGATGTAAGGCTGGAAGTGCTCAGCTGCCTCTTCGAAAGCCTTATAATCTAAGAGGAAAAAATAGACGGGAGAGACATTTGCAAGATGCACACTGCAGACATTTCTTTGTTTAAATAATGGAGAGAGTGGGAAGCCAATTAGTCCAAATTAGATAATTATTGAGTAGATATTATTTAGATAGATAATTACTTAGTACCATTTAAACTCACAGTTTCCCCCAAGGAGTTGGAACTGATTGGCGTTCAGTCACCCAAAAGAACTCTTTGCCACACTTTTGTATGTTTTACAAAACTGGTAGATGGAAAGGAGAAAACCCAGAGAGAACAAGGGAAAGAAAGGGGATTGTCAAACCCCTAACCCAAAGGAAAAGTTCTTTCGCTCGAAGTCACTGCTACTTACTCATGTGCCCCCTAGAGAGCTGCTGCCTGTGCGTGAAAGAACACAATTAAATGACAGCCCAGAAATATTTTAAACTCTTAGCAGGAGCACTCTCCTAGTCTTTCTTTGCCTCTTTTTAAGTTATTTTTTTTAATTCTAATCCCTTGAAAGGATCACTTAAAATTAATCAAGACCATGCTTGTCTCTAGTCCCAAACTTGAGTACAAACTGGGGAAGAGAGGCATGAGGCCACATGGGTATGGTCATGTTGTGTCTTACCACACCCAGACAGGAGGTAAAGCCTTAGATGTGAGGGTGATGACAATGGTAATGGTGGTGGTGCTGGTGGTGCTTCTACAAAAATTCCATAATCCTGAGGGCCAATGATCCAACAAGATTAACTTTTTCCATTCCCTGGAATTCATACCCCTTCATCATCAGAGGCACAAGCGTTTGCTATCATTCTAAGAGCACACAGAATTTTCTAACATTCAATCGAAAACATTTCAATAATGCTGGCTCAAGGGACACCCAAAAGGAGGAAGACAGGGACAACGATCAAAGGCTCCCAGCCCAGGGTGGGTCATGGACCCTTAAAGAATCACAGTGTGGTGTGATAGTTGCTAGAATAGAGGTATGCACAATAGGCACAGATAAGAGAGGGGTTGAAATGTACAATAAACCTCTACATTCCAATCCACATTCACACAAACTCATCCTCATAAAAGTGATTGGGTTGTCACAAAATATGTCATATAGGCCAATAGTTATGGTGGAGGATTAAGTGGAGGGGGAGAAGATGGATGGGAGATTTGGAGAATGAACAGAGAGAAGTGGGAGAGTATAGAAAGGGAAATGGTTAAAGCCATAGCTAAGTCCCTTGTCTGTTTACAGCAGTGGCTCCTTGAGAATTCTCTGTTCCCGCTTCTCTGTCCTCGTTGCTGATGAGCCTCTCTCCACCTTCCTGAACTCCTTCCCTGATGGAAAGCACGGCCTAGACCTTTGTTAAGAGAACTCCCTTCTCTTGGGGAGCCAGTCTATATATCCCTAAGATGGAAAAGGGTGGGGCAAGGCAAATCCCAGGTTGGTGCTCCAAGTTAGGGTTGAATCCATAGCCTCTTGCAAACAGTAGTTGTCTTCAGGAAACCAGGTCTAGTCTTCTACTCTGATCTCTCCAGAGTAGTAAGTATCTATATAGAAATGTGAACATTGAATGAAGTCACCCAAAGAACCAGGGCAAAACTTCCCACTTAGCCACCTTCCCCAACACACTCTTAAGGAGGGTGAATAGAGACATTTATGTAGCAAATGAGGAGACAGTTCAGCTAGGCCATGTGGGAGAGAAAATTGGTGGGTGGTTGAGATGACTAAGGATGCCAGTTGGCAGATGGGGCAGAGACACAGCTTCACAAATAATTTCAAAATATTTTGGAGTTTCCAGAAATAGCCAGAAGTATCCCTTATTTGTACTTCCCTCCTGTACTAATGCTACCAGGTCCTCTTTCATAGCTAAGCCCACTCCCTCTCTCCAAGGCCGAGACACCAGGAAAAGGCTTCACTCTGGGCTCACGCTGCCAAAGCACTTTAAGAAAAGGTTCTCAGATTGTTAGCCTTGCTGGTTCCTCCCTTTCTTGATTCCTCCTGTCTTCAACCCCTGTAGTGTTGTGCTGTTGCTGTGATATCGTCCCTGTGCCCACCCAAACCCCAGCCGCAAAACTTTCAAAGGGAACACACCCAAGGGTGTGGTATGCTACTGACGGCTGCCTTGGTGGTCAGCTGGGTTGGCCAGCGATTTTCCACATTGTGCTGCAGCTGCTAAGCCCATCCCTACCCCAATTTTCCTCTAATGCTGTCCAAGTGACTGAGAAGCTCTCTAACTGGTGACCATGGGAGCTGTCAGGAAGACAGCTCACTATTTGCCCCCTTTTAAGGGAGGATCCAACTGGTGGGTGAGCCGGTGCAAAAGTGGAGGAAGGGCTTTCTCTCTTCTGTGAAACATTCACCCCCTTCAAGGCCCGAGAACATGGCCCAGCCTCAGCCTTCCTTCAGCTCCCCTGCCTGTTTTGTACCATCAGTACAGGTGTCCCTTTGCTCAGGGTGCAAGGAAGATTCTTTCTCCTACCCAGCATGGGACATGCCCATCGTCTTTATGGATAACATGACATACCTTGCTGGGAAGGTAGCCTTTAGACCAACAGGCTGGAGTTGACAGACAACTTACATTCTGAGTCTTCGCTCTTGAAAAAACCAATGAGTTTGATGTGGTCCTCAATGCGTTCAAAGGCTTGGACTTCCAGTTTGCTGCCAATGACCTCCACTGGATCTTCAATTAGCTGAAATGCCACACACACATACACAAAATCGGTTCCTTCCCCAGGAATTGGGCACATATGCAGAGGGCTTTGGATGGCAGTTGGGACTTTCGTTGGTGCCTCAGCATCCATCCCACTCTCCCCCAATAACTACAGCAACAGCGGCCTTTTGAGGACTTGACCTTAACTCAATGGGGTAAGCTGGTTGGTGTGGGAAGTTTCTATCTCTCTTGTCATTTATTGGTTCAGAAACGCCATGAGACCCAGATCTGGTCAGTGACTCTCCAGGGAAGATTTGCTGAAAGCTTTAGGAAAGTTCTGCTTTCTCTTAAAGGCAACAATGGGAAGCCAGATTTTCCCCTCCCTCTTATTGAATATCAATGAGGAAATGTGATGTATCTGCTCCTTCTGCTGGCTTATCTTAGAATCAACTTGGGAATAGTCAGCTTAGGGACAAAGCCAACACCGAGAAAACAGCATTATCCATCATTTACAGAGAAAAAGGGAGCGAGAGCCCTGTTTTGATCAAGTCTAAAATCTGCCCTCCCTCTGGATTTCTGTTTGTGTGGGTGACCACGTAGCCTGTTGTTTACGGTAGCTAGAGCCTGGCGTCTGGTGAGAGCTTTTAAAAACCGTGGCCTTGCTGGTAGGGCGGGGCAGTGCCATGTTGGCTGAGCTGTTCAGTTACTGCCCTCAACTTTTCTGGGCTTGCAGTTATGGATCAATGACAGGGCCAATGAGAACTTATGGGCACTTTTTCATAGGAGGTGACCTTCAACTCACTTTGACTCTGTCTCTGGGTTTTTGAGGCTGTGGAGAAAGGTAAGAGACCATGTGGGTAAGACTCATCAGTATGTATGTGGTTTTTCTGTACAGAAATCTGTGTTCAAAAGCAGCTTGAACTGGACTTTACAGCTGCTACTGAGAGTGTGAGTTAATCTATGTATAGAATATTTGTAGTGTTTGAGCATATGGATTCACCTATGCATATGGATCTGAGGGTAGTAGATGAGAAGGAGGCTGAGAAGGAGGATGATACTGGGGTTCATTAGTTCTGCCCCTTTTTATTCTGCTCTGAGTGTAACTTGGCTGATCATTCCTCCTCTCCCTACTGGTCTTTAGGTGACTAGCCACCACTTCCTCACAATTCCTAACTCCTATTCGGAAGCCCTGGAACAAGCCAAGGGGATTCCAGGGGGTGTTGGTATACGACTGCTGAGAGAAATAACATGTTACTGCTACACAGTTCCGATCTGTGACCCTCTGATCACAAGGAAACAGTTTCTCAGGTGGCCTTAAGGGCCCGCTTCCTGGAATAAGTAAATAGCACGGGGATGTATGCTGTCCTTGACTTTTTGTGAAGTCTGGGAAATCTGTCTTAGATCAAGTCCAGTTACCCAGCTTCTGTGTTTGTATTTTAAGGTTTTACTTCCCCCTATATGGAACCCAAACAACTCCATGCAGGGCACTGTGCATAAATGCTCACGTCCAAGAGAAACTCCACCAGGACGTCAGCTGCAAACTCGCCATCAAACTCAATTGTGCGATCGCCCTTAAGAATGTATAGACTTCCTTCTTCATGAAAACCTGGACGAAAGAAAGGACAAGATCATCCTGATGGAGGAAAAGCCATCCTGTTGGCCGGGTGAGGATGAGTGGAGCCCGCCTTACTCCTAGGACTAGTTCTCTTAAAACCACACCTCTGAGCTGCTCCCTTGTGGAAATTTAAATCACATTTCTTGGCACCCCACAAACAGCTTGCTTTTCTAGAGGAGTTGGATTCTGCGCATCCTCACTTCACTGTCTGTTGAGAATGCTGCCAGGACCAGGTCTGTGTCTTCTCTCTACCCTCCATTGCTCTTGGACATTTAAATAAAATAAGAACCAACAATCCCACCTGGATTTTAACTTAAAAAAAAAAATCTATTCTCTATACCATCACTGCTTCAGTTTTCCAAAACTCCTGTGACCCCATTCTCCTTATCACAAAGGTACAATGCCTTCTGCCCACCTGACTCCTTAGCCTGCAATTCAGGTCCTTCCACAACATCATGCCAACCCCACCCCCTCACATTCTCCCTTGGGTAGACCAGTGCTTCTTTGAGAACTGCTCTCTGCTTCTTGCCCACAAGCTAATATAAAAAGGTTTATATAGGAAAGGCCACAGAGCGTGATTCTCTACATGTATGTTCTCCTATTCTTCCAGTCTGAGGTGACCCCCACCCTCCGCCATCTTGGTCAGCTACTTCATGTCTCAGCTTAGGACCCAGTTTCCCCAGAAAGGCCACTCTGGTGTCTCCTGCCATGACTGGTCTTCTCTGGGCTCCATGTCCATGTACTCACGGTAGCAGTGAGCTCTCTAAGGATAGGCCATTGTTATCTTCGTGTCCCAGGGGGTCACTCAGAGCTTGGACACACTGGGCACCCCATAAATGTTCGTGGCCAGAGCAAACAGCTTGTTTTTCTAGAGGAGCTGAGTTCTGTACATTCTCTCTTCCCAGTTAGCTGAGAATGCTGCCAGTCAGGGACTGCATCGTCTTCCCACCCTCCATCGCTCTTGGCACAATGCCGTGACCTGAACAAATACTTGCTGCAAGACTGCATTTCCCCAGGAAAGCTAATGAGCTGAGGTTGGCGTTTAGTCCAACTGCAGGCATCCTTAATTCCTTAGATTCCTTGTTTTCAAACTCTCTGTTGCTGGAGAATGCTTTCTCCAAATGAATACTTCCTTGAACCTCTAGGGAAAGGGAGTCTCTCCCCTCGTACTGTGGCCCAGGGCACCTCTGAAGATCCCTGGGGACAGCCTGGAGCACCATTTCCAAACCTAAAGGAGCAGTGCGTCACACATCCTTGAACCTGGCAATGGCTGATCACAAGGGTTCCATAGGAATAGCAGCCAGTGTCGTGCTGTTGGATTTTTTTCTGAGTGAAATCTGTTTGGAGGCTGTTGCACTGGTTCAGGCACAGCCCCATGGAGACGCAACTCAGGGAAGTGGAGGTGAGGATGGAGATGAAGGAGAAGGTTCACAGAACACCCTGTCCTGGAAACTCCAAAGATCAGGTAGTCAAGAAGGAACCTGCTCTGGTAATTCCTCCAGGCTGAGCTTGGGGAAAGGCCCATTGAGACTTTTCAAGCCCCATCATATCCTGACCAGGAGGATGTTCACTGGGCAATATGAGTGCTTTCTCAGCTTTTCTTCCCTAAATTTCTAGATCACTGGGACACTAGTGTTTTCCTCAAACTAAATTTACTGGAAATCTACCTTTTCTTTAAAACAATGGGATTGAGCCTGCAACTAAGTTAGATGCCCTTGGCCGGGAGTCAAACCCTCAACCCTTCGGTCCGCAGGCTGATGCTCTAACTGAGCCAAACTGGTCAGGGCTATCTAGAGGTATTGATAGAACCAACACTAATCTCTACCCCCACCCCACCCCCCGCCGGGCCCCAATGCTTACTATTCCACATATAGTTAACCTGTCTTCAAAGGTCCTGTTTTATAACCTCCTGCTATGGCCACTGTTCACTAGTCATGCAGAAAAAAAGCGAAATGGGCAGTTCACGTGTGGGATGTTTGAAAACCAGGGAAGTTGTTTGTATTCTTTCTCCTTGGCATTAGCACTGTAAGGATCTTAAAGTTTGCTTGCACTTATGCAGGACATATTGACCCAGAGATTACAGCCCACACTCGGTAGTCACGCATACCTCATCTAAATCCTCCCTCTCATTCTTGGTGATAATACCCAGCTGTGGTTTAGCCTTTAATTTAGAAACCACTGGGACATCAGAGCCACTACCACTAATTTGGTATGTGTTGGCTGTTTTAGCCGAGAGGTAAGGAAATAATAGATGCTGGAAGGAGAGACCACCATGGTAGTGAGATAGAGAAGCTGGCCTTTTAACTCTAGGACCTAAAAATAAAGGCTTCAATATTTAGTGTCAATTTCTCCAGGAAGAAGCCTTCTTCATTAGATGATTAATGTAAAACCATTCAAGTTAAGCTGGTCTCTACTTTTCTGAAACTCTTCTACAACCAAGACTGGGGTATGCAAGATCATAACGATGAACATAAATAAGAAGCCCAGTTATCATGCAAGAATAAATGAAACTATACTTTCTTTTTGCAAGATGCTTTGTTTCTTCCTGACGTATCTAACAAAAAGCACACTCACCCAGTTTCTTGGCAAGCTTGGCTTCTTTCTTGGCATCGACCATCACAAAGCCTATATCTTTATGTTCCAGTACTTGGGCCACAAGCTGAAGGGGAAGACAAGGAGAATGCGTGAGCCCAAGGCAGAAAGATGGAGACTATGTCACAGGATAATGTTTTGAGATGTTCAGGGGGCTTTCCTTCATACTCCCGTTATGACTGTGACCAACTGTGGCATCTGTGGAAGGACTCTGTGCTTAACCCCTCAGAAAGATGCGTACCCACCCCAAAGTGGCACGGCATCAAGTTTTCCACACTTGGTCCTGTGGGCCCCCTACCTTAGGCATAGAGGAGAAATACAAATGTTACGGAGAATAGGAGAAATTAACTGAAAATTCAACACAGAATTGAACTCTGATGTCTCCTAGGCACACATCATCACGTTCTGTTGGTTTTTAGGTGGATGCAAATGTGTGCCTCTCCTAGGCATGTCAATAATGGTCTCCTAATCTCCATGTTGATTAGATGTGACTTTGGAAGACATACGAGTGGACGGGGAAGGTGCTATCTCAGACAAACTCGGTTCTCCCCTGGCTTCCTGTTTAACTGAGCATAGCCTCTCGCCGTCCTAGGCGTGGATGCACAGACAGAAGCGGCACTCACAGATGGACCAAGACCACACTAGCCGAGACCTGCTCACCTCGGCACACTTACGCACAATCCCCGCAGTGCCCCGTCACTCTCACCTCCCACTGTGATTAGGCCCAAAGCCTGCCCACTTGAGCTCTGTCATCACTTCCTTCAGCCCTAGCGAGCATCTCTCATGAACCTAAGCCAAGGGTGACCCGGGGCTGGCTGGCTGCAACCCCAGAGAGTGCAGTGAGATTGAGAGGGATGGGGGATGGGAGCAGGAGAATGGCTGTGGTGAGAGCCCTTCTGGGCTGACTTCTGACCCGATCCCTTCCCCCCAGGACCAGGCACCCCTGCTGACTGGGGTAGCAGAGCAGACGTTGTCTGAGTCTCCCACTTGGCTGGATGGCATCTTCGTCTTTGCTCTGGCCCTGATCTCCAGCTCTGATGTTCTTTTCTGCCCTCGGCTATAGCCTAGTCCCAGTGCTCACTCACGTTGCTGCCAGCCTTGGCCGCCCTCGGTGGCAACAAAGCCCAGCTCCAGGGTCATATTTCACCCCAGCCTCCTTTCTGTGAATTCCAGTAGCTCATCGCAGAGACACGGTGCCGACACTTAATTCACAGTTGTGAGAGTTGTGTACGTCTCTTCTGTACTGTGCATCTTCCTCCCTAATAGAAGGACCTGTTTTGTGTCTCTTTCGTGTCTCATGTAGTTGCTTAGAGACATCAGACTGTGTATGAAAAGATGGACTTGCCCAAATACTTCACAAATTCAGGAACATTTGAGCCAAAGAGAAAAAGGCCATCATCACCAGTTACAGTGATGGAGTTACAACTAGGAGGAGAAAGGAGAGAGTCACTGTCTCCTAATTCCAGAAAGCGGGAATCCTCCTGCTGACTTACAGTCTTTCCTCTGCTGCTTTTATTTGTTTGGTTGGTTACTTTTTAGATGGTCTCACCTATTGTCCACCCTACAGAACAGGATTTTCTCTTACTGGTTGGTACATGTAAGCCCTGGACTTCGGCACACACTCATTCTTTCCGGAAGCATTAGGATTTACGTTGGCCATTGCTGATTCTTCTTCTTTTTCTTTTTTTTAATCCTCACGTGATGATTTTTTTTAATTGACTTTGTGAGAGAGGAAGGGGGAGATAGAGGGAGAGAAACATCAATGTGAGAGAGAAACATTAATCATCTGCTCCCTGTACACACCCTGGCCAGGGATTGAACACTTAACCTAGGTATGTGCCCTGACTGGGAATTGAACCTGTAACCTTTTAGTGTACATGATGATGCTCCAACCAACTGGGCAGCCATTGCTGATTCTTTTGAGTACAAAAATAATGTTATGGAAAAAGTTCTATTAAATAATATGTATGTCAATAATAAAATAAACATTTGTAGTATATACCCTCTCCCCTCCATAGCCTTTATTTTCTAGTCCTTTAGCACCCACCTAATTTTTCATTAGCTTCCTCCCTAATGAAATCACAAGGTCCTTGATGCTGAAATATGTCTCACCCACTTTTGTTCAGCACAGACCTTGATCATAGTAGGTCCTCAGTAGCAGTTACTGTTCTCTTTCCATTTCAGTACATCAGGCTTTGGTATTTTTGAATTGACCCAAAGTCCAGAACCCCATCCAGCTGTCATGGAATTAAGAAGAAAATCCAGTACCGATTGAGCACTTACTGCATGCCAAGAACTGTGTCAGCATGTTACATGCTTTATCTCATTGAATCTTCACAACAGCTTCATGATAGATACTGTTATTGTCCATATTTTACGGCCATCCCAGCTCTTGTGATCAAGTCAGAAATCCAGGTCTCTGATTTCAGACCCTGTGTTCTTAACCACTGGGATTTATTCTTGGTCACTTATTCACTTGAAGATGAAGTCTAGTTTGATGCCAATCTTTACAGAGGCATCAGGCTGACTTCCTTGAGCAGAGGGCTTCTTTGGGGACACTGAAGGGAGTAGTGTGTTCCAGGCACATGAGAAAGAGTGTGAGGGACTCTGAATATTAGGACTAACCGTTCTGACTTGGGAGATGTTTGAATAGAAGCGCAGTGCGGCTAAGTTGGGTTTGAGGAGGGTGATCTGAGGACATAGACCCAACAGATAGAAAGGAGAGTGGAAAGGAAAGGCGACCAATTGGGAGGCTGATGCCATAGTTAAGTGAAGGTGACTGGTCTCAGACAGAGGCAGTGGCATGTGGACGGAGAAGGTGTAACTTGTGAGGTGAGGTTACAAATGGAGAGTCAGGTGGACCTGGTAACTCTTCCGTGGCTTTGGAGAGAGAAGGGAGGGAAACTAAAGGAGAGGAGGAGGCAAGATGGTTCCAGGGTCTCCAGCCAGGGAACAGAGTAGAGGACAAAGCAGTGACGTCAGGAGGCCATGCCAGAGCCAGGGGCAAGGAGCTCTGCCAGGATTCGGATGCAATGAGTTCATGGCGATGGATGCCCAGCCAAGAGCTGAAGGGGAGAGGCCCCAAGTGGAGCTCCAGAGGTAAGAGGTGGGTGGCATCTTCAGGGACTGGTCACCTCATTGGAGGCAAGAGCAGGAGGAGACAGAGTGGACTCTAGGAGAAGCAGGAGGAGGAAAAGAAACACTGTGTCATGACTCCAAAGTCACGGGAAGAGAGAGCCTTGAGGAGTGGGTGGTCGGATCGAATGTTGCAGAGAGTCCCGGGGGTAGGGGGACCCCGTGAAGTCTCTCCTTTCAGAATGGGTAAGCCACCAATGACCTTTTAGAGAGGAGTGGGGACAGAAGCCAGAGGGAGCTGAGTGGGTGGCAAGCACATGCTAGAGCAGGTGTGGATCACTTGTTGAAGAAGTTTGCCCATGAAAGGAGGGGAAGCTAATACAGGAGCACCAGGGGACACGCTCCCTGGGCTGTGTGACTGGGCCCTGGGCCTCAGAGGACAGCACCTGCAATATGCTAGGCGCCAGGCTCAAGAGTCTGGAAAAAAAAATCGGAGGATGGAGGAGCCTGGGGGAAAATGCCACAGATGTTTGCTCAAAGTGAATGTCCCTAAAGCTACTCATTAAAAATACCCTGGCTGCCATCCTGCTTGGTCCCTGGGAGCTAAGAGCCCAGTGGCTGTTCTCACCCACTGTCCCTGATACCATCTGGCGACAAGTCAAGCGATTCAATAACTGTGTGTCCTGCCCTGAAACCAGAGAGCTGATGCTTACCTCCCGGTAATCTCCTGTCACTTTCCGCCGCCCTCAAATGAGGCCTGATCTATGTATAGCTAGGGGCTGGCATGTAATGTGCCCACAGGAGGCAGGGGAAGGGATGGCAGGCTCCATCCTGAGGTTCAGGTGAACTCTGGGGCTGGATGGGTGACCTTTGAAAAAGCCTTGGGAGCGAGGGAGGCTGTCCATGGTTCTTTTTGGGGCTATCACCTTGGCCAGTGCCAAAGTGAAGACCCAAGAGCCATTGCTGTGTGTTCTTTCCACTGCCCCATTGAGAAACACCATAACAACAGCAGGATATTGGGTGTTTACTACCTGCTGGATCCTGCTCCCACACCTAATATAAACTACCTTATGGAACCTTCCCCAAACCCGCATGAAGTAGAAGTTTGCAGATGAGGAAATGGAGGCACACAGAGGCTCACCAACTTGCCCAGCACCACACAGCATTGAAGTGACATAGCTGGGATTCCAACCCGACATTCTGGTTCCAAAGCTCTCCCCCATTATATCAGCTCCCTGCACCTGGGCCTCACGGGGACCTGGGCCCACGTCTGCTGCTCATCAGCTGTGAGACTGAGCAGCTCACAACGCCCTGATTTCCATCTGCTAACCTACCAAATGAGATGGAATTCTTGCAGGAGAAGCATGGGTGCAAGGGCTTAGTGTGTTCCCTAGAAATTCACCACAAGTCACCCCATGACCCCAAGCTTCGGTTCTGGAACCTGAAGGGAAGCCCACCCCAAGGTTTCTGGCTCACAGGTCCAGGTGGGACCCATGAAGCTGGATTTCTGACAAGATACGGGTGACGCCGATGCCGGTCCTGGGCCCACACACTGAGACCCTGCTGTACAACCATCTCCAACACACAGTCACGGTCTCTCGGTGCAGCATTTAGCGACGTTCGCACCGACTGACTGAGCCGGCTAATTCTGGAGGGCAGGATTTTTTCTTTTCATACTAAAAATACCATCACTAAAAATACCATCCCAATGGGCTTTTTCCCCAAACACTTTCCTACATATTTCCCATCTTTTTCAACGTGAATTATGTGTTATCAAGCTCTGTCCTACACATTTCATCCCAATGGATTAAAAAAAAATTTTTTTTGACTGACATCGGGCTAGGCCATGCCCTTTCCCAGTCTTGCTCAGCAGAGTTCTGCACCTGAGAGCCTGTGAAAATGCAGCCTGGCCGCCCAAACCCTAACCTCCCTCAGAGTCCCACAAGGTAGGCACTGCCTCCAGGGACAGGTTACCCCTTTCGTAACTAAACCTTCCCTGGTTGATACTCCTCATAATTAATTAATTAATTAAACATGGAGGAGACAGTTTTTGCTGCTGGAGACACTTCCTAAATGTGAAACAGTGGCTGGCCCTGGCCAGTTTCTCAGTGGTTAGAGCATTGGCCCATAGACCGAAGGGTCTCGGGTTTGGTTCCTGGTCAAGGGCATGTACCTCGGTTACAGGTTCAATCCCCAGCCCCACTCGGGGAGAGTGGGAGGCAACCAATCGATGAGTCTCTCTCACACCGATGTTTCTCTCCCTCCCTTCCACTCTATCCAAAAATCAATGGGGGAAATAGCCTCATTCCTCAGGCGAGGAAGAAAACAGGAACAGTGGCTGGAAGCCAATCATTTGGTCTGGCCCTGCCAAGGTGTTAGGGGTGAGCTAGTTAAATGTTTGACCAAATAAAGCAGGCTAACTTTTAAGTTGATAATTTTGTATGCCTTACGAATGGTGTTATAAATACCCAGCTGGCCCTTGGCACAAAAAGGTTCCCCATCCCTGGTCTAAAACCTCCAGAGTCGACAGTGTGCTGGCCAGGTTGTAAAATCTGTTTCCCTATTAATCCTGTATACAGAAGGAAGAATCTACCTGTGATCAATACAACCCTTGCTCTGGCAATAGCACTTCTTGTCTCTTTGCCATCTCACCCAGGCACTGGCTTTATCACAGACCCGCCCAGCAAACTCTCATCTCGTGGTCGAGGCACCTGGGCTTTAAGAGGGCAATGTGAGAGTGAGCATGCACACACATCCTCCGAGAGAGTGCTGGCTCCATGTGAGGACTCGCCCCAAAGCCCAGCCTGACCTCACAGATCTTTCAGGGCATGGTAGGTGCACGTGTGGCGAGGCCGTCTTTGGGCACGAACAGCTGGAAGAAATGCCGAACCCTGTGTGTGCTGCTATTCTCTGCCCCGCGTTCCCACGTCGTCCCATCTGCAGATTTACTTGACTCCGGCCATTTCATTGCCTCCCTCTCTTGGGGATTAGAAATAAAACCTCTGGGACACTTGCCAGAGCTAAATGGGTTTGAGGGCTGGGCCAGCCTTGCCATGCCCCAGGTTTCTGCCCAGGCTGTGCCTATATTGGACTGAGAGTCCCATGGCTATAAATGCAGTTTTCACCGTATATCAGTGGGATTAGGCAAGGAGGACCAATAGGTCCTTGAATCTGACAGACTTAATCTAATGTTTTTACTATGTTCAATTCTTTTTAAAAAATTAATCTAATTTAAAAAGAACAAAAGGAGCCCAGCTGGCATGGCTCAGTGGTTGAGTATCAACCTGTGAACCAGGAGGTCACGGTTTGATTCCTAGTCAGGGCTCATGCCCAGGTTGTGGGTGTGCAGGAGGCTGCCAATCAATGATTCTCTCTCTCCAATACGCAGCGAGACAGTCAAGCACCATGGGACAAACAGAGGTAGAGAGGAGGAAAGGGGTGCTCAGGGACCTCGTACCCCAGCTGAGTCCTGTTGAAATCAGCAGGAGCTGTGGGTCACACTGACGTGCAGGCATCTGGATCGTGTGGCTCTTTCTGTGCCATGACCCCAGCTTGCCTGCCAGTGCAAGGGACCTAGTTCACCCCAAATAAATGAACCAGTTTTTCCTGTTCACGATGTGGAAAGCATAGCTCTTTCATCATCTGTTCATTGGCTCTTGCGTTCATTTATTAATGCAGAGATTACTAAGAGTGCTCAGATCAGTGGATACTTGATGAATTAATGTTTCTAGTCAGGGACTCACAATACTTAGTTTCATGTTTAAACACTCACTAACCCACCTGAGAAGATCCTCCATAGTTTCTCCTAATCCAGTAAATGTATACAGTAGTCCCCCCTTATCCGCGGGGGATACGTTCTGAGATGCCCACTGGATGCCTAAAATCCAGGATAATACCAAAACCTATACAAACTATGTTTTTTACTTATTAAGTAGGCACAGTAAAGTATTAATAACAATAAGTAATACTAAAATAGAACAATCATCACAACATACTATGATAAGACGTGTGAATGGCCTCGGGGCCATTGCTGAGTAAAATAAGGGTGATGTGAACACAAGCCCTGTAACACCATCTGAGCTGGCTACTAAGTGACTAACAGGCAGGTCGTGTGCACAGTGTGGAGACACTGCAGAGGGATGATTCACACCCTGGGCGGGAAGGAGCAGGATGGTGCGAGATTTCATCCCGCTCCCCAGAATGGTGAGTAATTTAGAATTCACACATTGTTTATTTCTGGAATTTTCCATTTAATATTTTTGTACCCGGATGAGCTTGGGTAACTGAAACCTTGGGGAACGGGCAAGAGGGACCACTGCGTTTGTCACAGGTTGGCCTATAGTTACTTCCACAAAACACGCACACACATAGGTAACAGCATCAGCTGTGAGTGCCCAGAGGCCCTGAAACCTCCTTCCTTCTACAGATGTGTGAGTGGCCATGTACTTGTGTCTACGTAGCATGAAGCTCAGTAGGAAAAAGCTTTTGTCCTTTCCTTTCTTCTGTATCAGGCTGGTTTCCTAGAAGTGGAGTGGTGTGGGAGAGGCATTGATGAGAGGAAATCATTGATTGGCTGCCTCCTGCACGCCCCCTACTGGGGATGGACCCCACAACCCTTGGCACGTGCCCTGACAGGCAGTCAAACCATTTATAGGTCCATGCTCAACCACTGAGCCACACAGGCTGGGTAAATCTTCAGTTTTAAACCAGGGGGGCAGCTCATCATGGGAGAAGGAAATCAATTTCATTGGTTGGGATAATTTATAAGTGAAATAGAACAGAATATAATACAATGGAATAATACAAGATTATTTTTAAAATGCCAGGTAGTCCCCAAATAGTAATGATAAGGGATGTCCTTTGAACTTTTTATTTCATTTGTGTATGTATGTGTCGGTGTGAGTCACAATTTTAAAAAAACAACCTCACATGCCACCTTCTGAAACTTCTCGGAGGAAAGGAGCTGGCTCCCAGGCTGAGCCCCTGCCTGTGGACCACGCGGGAACTGCCCCTCTTCCTTACACCAGCAGCACGGCCTAGAGCTGGCAGATAGCATTCCTGTCTGCAGACACTGCCCGAGGTCCTCCAACATCACAGTCCCTCTGAGGACGGGACCAAGTGTGGGAGAGGTGGCGCGCACCAACACGGCTTCCCAGTCAGATTTTCCTTCCTGCACATTTGGGGGCCGGGGAATTAAGAGGACAAAATAGCCTGGCAAGGGTGGTTCAGTGGTTAACCATTGACCTATGAACCAGGAGGTCACCGTTCAATTCCCGTCAGGGCACATGCCCAGGTTTAGGACTCAGTCCCCAGTAGGGGGCAGGCAGGAGGCCGCTGATGAATGATTCTCTCTCATCATTGATGTTTCCACCTCTCTCTCCCTCTCCCTTCCTCTCTGAAATCAGTAAAATATATGTGTTTTTAAAAGAGGACAAAATAGTTGTTTTGACCATGAAGAATAGTTAGAGGCTCACATCTGCCCTCTCTTCCCACCCACGGATTTTCTGGAGGCGATTTTTGGTCCTGGGTTCTGAGAAACAGTCTACACCTGACAGGCATCTCAACAAAGGCCGCCCCGCCCCGCCCTGCCTTCTGGAGGGGTGTCCAGCCTCCTCCGAGGTTTGGGCATTTGGCTCAGGAGTAGCTCCAGGTTGTGTGCTGCCTCAGACCTGCTGGGGAGTAGCTGGCATCATCAGACCTGGGCTCCAGGCTGAGCCTCACACCTGTCTCATGACTTCAGCAGCAGTGCCATGTAGGGACAAGACTGCCTTCATCTGCACTAGTTGAGTGACCTTGGGCAACTTTGCCTCAGTTTACCCATATGTGAAATTGGGATAGTAATGGCACCTACGTTATAGAAATGTTGTAAGGACCAGTGCAGCTCACATGTACAAAGTGCTTACAACAGCCCTTGTACACAGTAAACATTCAACAAATGTTCATTTTCATCTAATGATCTCGTAAGCATGTATAATTATTATCCTACTAGGGGCCCGGTGCACAAAAATTTGTGCACTCGGGGTGCAGGGAGTCCCTCAGCCCAGCCTGTGCCCTCTCACAGTCTGGGATCCCTCAGTGGATGTCCTATGATGGCCCCAGTCTGCCAGGCGCCTTGTGTGTGTATGAGTGTGTGTGTGTCACCACTGGAGACCTGCCCCCAGCCGCATCTGAGGCTCGGAGCAGTCCTCCTGTGTGTGTCTACCTGCTGGGGGCCTGCCCCCAGGCACACCATCAAGGCTTGGAGCAGGCACCCCCTCTATGTTGATCT
>PVJC01007054.1:0-52781 GCA_004026665.1 Murina feae
CCCAGCCCTGGCCACGCTCAAAAAAGAGAACAACATGCTGGGGAGGGCAAGAGTCTGAGAGATCAACATAGAGGGGGTGCCTGCTCCAAGCCTCCACGGTGTGCCTGGGGCAGGCCCCCAGCAGGTAGACACACACAGGAGGACTGCTCCGAGCCTCAGATGCAGCTGGGGGCAGGTCCCCAGTGGCGACACACACACATACATACACACACACACACAAAAGGCGCCTGGCAGACTGGGGCCATCATAGGACATCCACTGAAGGGTTCCAGACTGTGAGAGGGCACAGGCCAAGCTGAGGGACTCCCTCCACCCCAAGTGCACAAATTTTTGTGCACCGGGCCCCTAGTGTATATATATATATATTGCAATATATGCTTAAAGTGATTCTCAAAGCATGAGGCTGTTCTATAAAACAGCAACAACTTCTTGAGTTATTAAATGTTGTAAATGAGATTTGTCCTTGGTTCCTTGAGGAAGGAAAGGCAAATATAGAAATACTAGGGCCTGGTACACAAAATTCGTGCACTGGGGGGTAGTTCCTCAGCCCAGCCTGCCACCCCTCACATATTGGGAGCCCTCAGGGGGTGTCCTAGTAATGGCTTAGGTCCGTCCCTGCTCCCCTTGGTGAGTGGACCTAAGCCACAGTCTGGCATCCCTTTGTGGAAGGCAACCAGGCTAATTAGGGAAAGCCACCAGCCCATCACCCCACTGCTGCAGCCATTGCCAGTCACCTCAGCCACCAAGGTGTTTTCATTAACACGGACTCCAGTCCCTTCACATGAAAAAATGACAACTTTCTTTAGGCATTTTTAAGATGGGTCTTTCATAGGATATGACATTTCTTTCTTTCTTTCTTTTTTTTTATCCTCACCTGAGGATATGTTTCCATTGATTTTTAGAGAATGTGGAATAGAAGGGAAAAACAGAGAGAAACATCAAAGTGAGAGGAACACTTTGATTGGTTGCCTACTGCATATGCCCTGAGCTGGGCCCTGGCCAGGGAGAAGTCTGCAACCTAGGTACATGCCCTTGGTCAGAACTGAACCCAGAACCGGTGATGGCAGGGGGCAGGATCAGAGCCAGTGATTGCAGAGGTATGGGCTCTGTGAATCCAATCAGCAGGCTGAAGCATTATGCACTGAGCCAAACCAGCTAGGGCAGGATATGACATTTCTTAGCCCTCCGGCAGTGGACCTTCATTTTTTTTCTCCAGGAGTGAGGTGGAAAAACCCTAGGTCACGTTTAGTAATTCTTATTACCAAGTTACTAAGAATATTACCAGTGGCATACAAGGAGCTTAGCCAATGAGCGGTCAGAAAAGGTGTTTCCTCTGTAGTTCACTCTGATCACCGGCTCCATCCCTGCCCCTCCAATTCCAGCTCCACCTCTGCCCTGCCCTGTAACCTCTGGCCAAGGTTGCAGGCCTGGGCAGGAGATCCCCAAATCCTTCTGATCACTGGTTTCACAGAGCCCAGGCCTCTGTGATCACCAGCTCTGATCCTGCACCCTGCCATCACGGGCTCTGCCCTTGCCCCACTGGCAGCCTTTGGCCAAAGTTGTAGGCCTAGGCAGTGGCTTCCCCTCTGATTACTGGCTCTGTGGAACCTAGGCCCCTGCGATCTCTGGCCTTGCCCTTGCCCATGCCTGAGGCCTCTGGCAAAGGCCTCTGGCCTAGGGCAGGGGACCACCAGCCCCCTCTGATTGCTTGTTCCACCCCTCAGGCCCCCCTCCTCCTCTGCCACCTGCCTGGCTAACAGGCCTGACCACTTCAGTGGGGGGGGAATAGCTGGACTGGGCGCTGCCATATTGTGCTATGGGGGTGGTCATCTTTGTCATGGAATGACACCTACTTTGCATATTACTCTTTTATTAGATAAAATGGGAGATGGTAGAGAAGCAACTTAGAGATTTCTATATAGCTGAAGGCCCAGAGAAAATTCCTGGTTCTATCTGCAGTTTGTGGTCCATGTTTTGGACTACCTAGATCCCCTTCTGGAAAAGGGATGGATGAATGTGGCAGCAGATGTAAGACTAATTGTAGAAAGTGACCAGAAGCTTCCAATTCCACTTATACCTTTGGTACCTCCATTACCTCCTCCATTCTCTGGGGCTACCATTCCTGTGGGGGATAGCTTTCTGGATAATGTGCTTCCTCCCAAAAATGAATGAGAATTAGAGGATGAGGCTGAGTAGGAAGAACACAGGCAGGACTGGGATGATGAGGGTCTAAGACAAGCCTTCAGAAAGCTTCCTGTTACTCGTAAGCCTCTCCAGTTGCCTTTTAAACAAGCAAGAACTCCAGTGGTCTCTGTATGAGGCTGGGGAAGATACTAAAACAAAAAGTTGGGGAAGAAGTTGTGTTTGTATCTTTTCAGAAGGAGCCGTACAGCCAAGTTGGGTGCCAGAATGGTACATGCGACACCACAATGGACCCAGAGAAGCTCCTTGTCCCTCTGTTTAAGGGACTGAGAGTTTCCCCGATGACAACAAAGAGGAAGAAAAAGAAAACAAAGGCTACACTAGGGGCTGAGGTGCCAACATGGGGTCAGATGAAGAAGCTAACAACTGAGGCCTAGCAAATAGCAGACAAGCAAGGAGTGGGCGCTACTCCTTCAGCCATGTTCATGGCTATGTTAGCATAGAGAAATAAGTAGAGAAGTAAGTGGTAGAACATAAGCGGTAGAAAATAAGTAGAAATAAGCTGTAGAAAGAGAGAAATAATAGGGAGTTGCAAGCCAGGAAGATTTGGGCAAGGGCAGCCAAGCCCACCTATAGTTCATAGTTAGAGGTAGAGAGAAAAATAGAAAGTAAGCGGTAAGAAATAAGCTGTAAAAAAAAATTAAATGGTAGGAAATAAGCTGTAGGAATAGAGAAATAAGTGGTAGAAATAAGTGGTAGAAAGCAAGCTGCAAGAAGCAAGTGGTAGAAAATAAGAAGTAATTAGGAGGTACACAAGTCTCCTAGATTTTGTTTAAGCCACTGAACATCGGAAGATGGCTGTGCTTGATGTTGCCTAAGGAAGTAATGTTTTAGACCTGGATTGTAAGCTCTTGCGGCAGTTGCATTGTTCCTGGACTTTGGTTATCTTTGCTTGTGTGACCTGATAGCTCCATGAGACTTTGGGTCTGTGTGAGACCTCAGACTCAGAGTTGGAAGTCTCCAGCTCTGCAGGACCGAGGGCTGCTCGTTTCCATGCAGCCACAGCTAGAGAAAGAAGATGAAGGGACCAGACTTCCACCTGTGCGGAGGGGGCTGGTTTGACGGGGACTGATGCTGACTCCGTGTCAAGGCCAACCTTCTGAACAGCCTGATCTAGGGGACTAGTTTTGCATCGGCGACATCTTTGCATCGGCGGCATTTTACTACTCAAGTGACCAAGGTATTAACATGGAATGAACTGAAGAAGATGCGACTGAGGCCAAGCAGATGTTAGAAAAGGAAGTGGAAGCTATGCTAGCGTTGGTGAACCGCCAGTTTTCTATAAGATCTTGCGGAACTACATCTAAAGACTCTAAGTAAGACATCCTGGAAACATTAACATGTGTGTTGTTTGGTTTTGCATTGGTATTGCTTTAGTAGCCAGAGTTTTGTTCTCTCTTGTTGCTGTGTCAATATTGCTGTGTTTACGGTTTTGTTGACAGCCAGAACTTTGTTTTGATGCTTTGGTTATGCTGGATAATTTGTTTAGAGTTTTTTGGATAATGTAAATAGGCGTGTTTAAAAACAAAAGTAAAGGCGGGGGGGGGGGACATATGGGGCGTGGCTACAGTGTTTGGACAGGTTCAAGCCTCGGACTAATGAGAGGGCACAGTCCTCTCGTGGCCACGTGCATGTCCCAGCTGGAGGGCAGAGCCTTCCCATCACAATTATAGCCAACAGCCATAGTTGTGAGCTTGAGCCTGTGGTCCGAACACATGGCCCCAAGTGTGATAGAGTTCAGGTGCATGTGGTTAAGTAGGGTTGAAACCCAGGAGAATGCTGTGAACAACTGGATCACGTCCCTACTTTGCCTTGTGGAATCTGCTATAAAATGGAGACATGGTTTGTGGACGCTGCCGTGGTCTCTCACCACCAGAGAGGGCAGCGTCCCACCGAGATCTAGCTTTTGTTCTCATTCTGTCTTTTCTCAATCCCTTCATCCACCCCCCACTCGGGATCACCCTTGGCCGTGTCGGTGCGACACAGCCTAAGTCACAATACACATATCAAGGAAAATAATTACATCATCTTGGCTTCCATTCAGGGAATTGTTAAGGTTTCACATCCCTCCTAACTTACAATGTGGCTCACATGCTGATGTTGCTATCCCTTGCAAGAAATAAAGTAGGCTGAGGATGGGAAGTCTAACCTGGATTTACTGGAAGAAAGCCTGAAAAACATGCATCGGAGTCCTCAGAGGCCGTTTTACAAGGAGATGTGCGGCCAAAGTTGTGCTCAGGAGCCTCGTTTAGAGGGCATGTCTGTTACATGAAATGTAACAAATTGGATGTTCCAAATTTCTCAGTTTGGCACCTTTGCAATAGATGTACCTGAATGAATGCATTGATCTTAAGTTGTGACTGTACAGTCATTGGGAATCTAAAGATGATAGATGGTTCTTCAAATTAAAAAAAAAAAAAACATCTTAAAAACCAAATAGTACTAATTGAAAAGAATGTATCAGGATGAGCAAGAAATAAGAACTAGTGTGTGCCCTTGGTCAAGTCATTGCACTATTCTGCACTGCTATTTGGCATCTTCAAACTAAAGTGTAAAAAACAGAACTATTTTCAAAGCAAACCTGCAAAGAATCTCACAACATATCCAGATAAAACTATGTAAAGAGAAGATGGAAAGCCAATGAAGTTGTAAGGTCCAGAAGGAAAAAAGAAAGAAAGAAAACACACTGGAATTGTTCCATCTATCTCTAATACATCACACTGTCCTTAAGTCCTATAAGCATTATATAATAGTAACAAGTGGTATAAGCAGTCATGGTAACAGATTTGTTTTCAGAAAGCAACTTCTGGACGCTGTATATATTTGAATGAACAAACAACAAGACAGTTTGGAAGCGTCTGTCTAAGACTAACCAGAACAAAGAGGCAGCCTGTTATGAGGGACTGCCTACCTTTGCCAAGAGCACTCATTCATTACAATCCTCCTCTATGTAAGTTTTTGTTTTCCTAGTATCATCAGCAAGTCTTTAAGAAAGATTTACAAGTACATAATTTCTCTCTTTTTTAAAAAAAATATATTTTATTGATTTTTTACAGAGAAGAAGGGAGAGGGATCGAGAGTAAGAAACATCGATGAGAGAGAAACATTGATCAGCTGCCTCCTGCACACCTCCCACTGGGGATGTGCCTGCAACCCAGGTACATGCCCTTGACCGGAATCAAACCTGGGACCTTTCAGTCTGCAGGCTGACACTCTATCCATTGAGCCAAACCAGTTAGGGCCATAATTTCCTTTTTTTAAAAAAATCCTTCCCAGGCTAGCATTTCTCAGTGGTTTAGAGTGTCCACTCATGCATCAAAAAATATCAAATCCCAGTCAGGGGCATATACCTGGATTTCGCATTGGATTCCCAACCAGGCTTGGACATGTGTGGGAAGCAACCAATCAACGTGTCTCTCTCACATCAATGACTCTCCCTCTCTCTCTCTCTCTCTTTCTCTTTTCTCCCCCCCCCCCTTCTTTTCACTTTCTCTGAAAAGGAATGGAAAAAATATCCTCGGGTGAGAATTAACCAAAAAAACAAACAAACTTTAAGAGGGTAAACAGAGATAACATATGTTTTAACCTGAAGTGCCTTCAGTAAATACAGTGGCTAAATATAAAATTAGGCTTCAGACTCCATCAAATCTAGTGTCACCAAACAGATCTGACATTTTGCTCTTAGATAAATGAATTACAGCTGTCTCCCATTATCCTGGGGGGATATGTGCCAAGACTTGCAGTAATGCCTGAAACCGAGGATAGCAGCACACCCTATATATACTGTTTTTCCTATACATACATATCTGTGATTAAGTTTAATTTTTAAATTAGGCAGAGTAAGAGGTTAACACAATACTTAATAATAAAATAGGACAATTATAACAACACTAGGGGCCTGGTGCACAAAAATTTGTGTACTTGGAAGGGGGGTGTCCTTCAGCTTGGCCTGTGTCCTCTCACAGTCTGGGACCCCTGAGGGGATTTCCACCTACTGTTGTGCCTGACCAGCCTGGGTGAGGGGCTGATGGCTATTTGTAGGCTGGCCAAGCTCTCCAGTGGGGACCCTCACCCCATGGGGGTATGGCCAGCCTGGGTGAGGGGCTGACGGCTGTTTTCAGGCTGCGCACATTTCATTCAGGGTTCAGGTGCCTACTGGGGTGCCTGGCCAGCCTGGGTGAGGGGCTGAAGGCTGTTTTCAGGCTGCCCACAGCTCCCATTGATCCAATGTCCAGTGAGGCTGGCTGGAATTAGGTTTCCAAGGTTTATTTATCTTCTATAATTGAAACTTGGTTGCCTTGAGTGGAGGCCTAGTCAGGCAATGAAGCCTCCTGTTTGTTCTAGCTCTGTGGCTTCTGTAATTGAAACATTGTTGCCTTGAGCAGAGGCCCGGCTGGCCTAGGCAGGCAGTTTCAACTCCATCGCTGGTGCAATGGAAGCCTACTGTTTGCTCTATCTCCATGGCTGCTGGCCGCCATCTTGGCTTGGTTAATTTGCATACAGCTGCTCTGATTGGATGGTAGGTGTGGCTTGTCTGGTGGGCGTGGCTTATGTGTCTTGGAGTGACAGTTAATTTGCATATTACTCTTTTATTAGATTAGATGCTGTAATAAAAGTTATGTGAATGTGGTCTCTCTCAAATATCTTACTATATGTACTGTACTCGCCTTTTCACTTAAGGAAGCACTTTATGGCTTCTTTTTGGCATGTCCAAGCAGCCAGCAACACTGCTTTTATGGCTTATGGTCATTGTTAAGTAAAATAAGGGCTACTTGAACATAAATGCTGCAAATCCATGGCAGCAGATCTGATAACCTAGACATGAGGGCTACTAAATAAGTAAAGAGCATGTGTACACCTCCTAGATACACATGAGAAAGGGATGAGTCATGTCCTGAGCAGGACAGAGTGAAACAGTGCCATATTCCCATCACACTATTCAGAATGGCACTCAATTTAAAATGTGCTAATTGGACAGAGAAACCAAGATGGTGGCATAGGTAAACACCTGGAATGGCTGCCTCTCACAGCCATTTCAAAACCACAATAAAAAGAAAAAATGGACACCACCCAGACCCATAGGAAGGCTGGCTGAGTGGAAATTCTACAACTAGAAAGAGACTGAGACTCAGAGGAGGTGCGGAAGTAAAATGCAGAGGTACGGAGGCGCGCGGAAAGGGCTTGAAGAAAGGGCTGGCAACTGAGGATGTGGTTGAATTTTTCAATCCAGAGGGAGTCGAAAGCTCCCGGTGGCTCTGAACTCCAGTTCCGGGCAAGTTTCTGGGGATCCAGACTAGTAAGGGAAGAAGCTGGACTGCCTGGCATGGGGAGGAACCCCAGAGTAGCTTTCCCTCGGCTGTGCCAAGGGACACTGAGACCCAGTGCCTCTTAGGACAGGGCTGAGAATCAGCCATAGCTGTTCACTCTGCCCTGTTAATTCCCCGAGACCCTGCCCCACCCAAGCTTCACAGGGAGGCTTTTACATATAAAAGGCTGGGTAGCCTCAGGCAGAAGCTAAAATAGCATCTCCTTAGAGATCCAAGAGTCAGTGTACCCAGTGGTCAGAATGGGACCATCCAGATTACAACTCCTCAGATCCATAAGGGACACAATTCAGGGGGCAGACTCAGTGAGCATCAAAGTCCCACTGAAGCAAGTCTTTCCCCATAAGGGTGTCTCCAGCACAGAAGTTCTCCCACCATAGACACAGCTGGTTCTCACAGACAAATGGCCTGCAGATCAATTCCTCTCAGTGATACCAACAACAATCAAGGCTTAGCTACAACAAGACTGTGCACAAAGCCCACAAAAGAGTGCATCAAGAGTGTCCACCTCAGGTAATAGGGGAGGCTGAGCCACTGGGTCCTATAGGACACTTAGCACAGAAAGCCACTCTATCAATGCAGGGAAGCAGCCAAAATGCAGAGACAAAGAAACAGGTCACAAATGACAGAAATGGAGGAAAGCAAACGACTGGATCTAGAGTTCAAAAACATGGTTATAAGGTTTTTCAAGAAGTTTCTAGACACTGCCAATAAATTTAGTGAGACCCAGCAAAGCTATCATTCAGAATTGAAGGTCAGATAAAGAGCTTTACAGACAAGAAAAAGCTAAAGGAGTTCATCACCACCCAACCAGTATTATATGAAATACTGAAAGGTATCCTTTGAGAAGAGAAAGAAGAAAAAAAAGTAAAGATAAAAATTATGAACAACAAATACATATCTATCAACAAGTGAACCTAAAAATCAAGTGAATAAAAAAATCTGATGAACAGAATAAACTGGTGAATAGAATAGAATAGAATCAGTGGCATAGAAAGGGAGTGGACTGACAATTCTCAGGGGGGGAAGGGGTGTTGGGGATGTGGGAAGAGACTGGACAATAATCATACACCTATGGATGAGGACAGTGTGTGTGTGGGGAGGGGGGTAAGGGCAGAGCGTGGGATGGGAACTAGGAGGAGGGGAACTTTCGGGGGGGGGAAGAGGAACAACTGTAATAATATGAACAATAAAGATTTAAAAAAATAAAAATAAAATGTACTAATTGTTTATTTTTATAATTGTCCATTTAAAATTTTCAGCCTATAGGTCACTGAGACCATGGAAAGCTAAAATGAATGAAATACAGTAGTGGGGAGGCTACTTTATTTCTTCTTTTTTATTTTATTTTTTTTACATTTGTAAAACTATTTTAGAAAAGTAGAACCAGAAATATTTTGATTAGTTCTCTGATAACCAGAGTTTTTAGTTAAGGAAGTATTCTCATCCTACTGGCTAGAAAGAGAAATAAAAAGAGAGAGAGAATGAAGGTTGGGAGGTGCCAGTTCCATTCACTTTGAGTTTTCTACTTGGTTCGGGACATAAATACACTCAAGCATGTTGTCAACTTGAGCCCTCCGTGTTTGTGCTTCACGATGCTTAGAGGGAACAATCAGAGCCCAGATTCAGCCAGGACTTACATCTGTGAGGTCTGAGCAATTCACAAACACTGAGCAGTTCCCATCAATAGCCAGGGGCCTTGGCAGATTCGGCTTAGCACCAGCAGGACCAGCTGGACCCCTGAGAAATCCTACTTAATGAAGACATTAGTGACTAACCTACCAAAGAAAGCTTCTGAAGCTCAGGTGTGGAGGATGAAATGAGGCTTTCCTCTCTGAGACAGGTTGAAATTCGCTTTCAGCTCCCTTTTGTGAACAGCAGCCTGCACTGCTTATGGTGTCAGCCCAGCCTTGCTAAGTTTGTTAGAGGGAGGGCCAGTAACAACACAGCTGACTATTAAAAGAAAGGGAAAGAGTCTCTGAATGGTTATAGAATCCTTATAATGTGTGTAGTGTTATTATGGCACTCTGCCCAGGGCTCATCAAAGATAAATGAGGTTTGAAGAGTGGATTTTTTTATGTTAAACTTAATAGACATTCCCTTTCTTTCTTTCCATTTTTTTTTTTTAACTGGCAAGGGAATGGAAAAGACATCAAAGCAGTTTTCCTATAAATCTATACGAAAATGAATTTCAGAGTCAACTTTTCTGCTTTTATTACTTGTGGTGTTTTTATTTTTTTGAAAGCTGAAAGGGAACATAATTTAGTGCCTTTCAAATTGCTTTAGAGAAATATAATAAATCTCTCTATATGGGAAAGTTTATAGGGTTGGGTTTTTGTGGGTTGTTGTTTTATTTTGCTAAATATATGCAACTCTGAGATATTGCTCTGATATTAAGATGGTTTCTAAAAATTTTTCTTCAAAGATTTTTAATACATATTTCATTAGATTCCCTAGACATTTAGTAATTTATAATTCTAAAGTCCAACGGAAGGAGACAGGTTTAATATTCTGACTATCTATGTTGTCTTTCCTAAGCTGCTACTCCTAAAATTCTCATCCAAGCTTTCAAACACAATAACAATCTCTCACTTTAGTTTCTATGGCTAAATTTTTGATGGAAAATAGGGAAGGGGAGAATGTCCATTAATATCACAACATTAGCCCCTGAATGTGCTCCTTGTGTGTGAAATTATATTTTTATGGCACTTTTCAGGTTTTGTTTGAATCAGCTCAATTGAAAATCATCTTGAACCCAATTTTTATCCAGTAACTGCCTCTCAATACACATTACTCTTGTAACTGTTAAAGATTTGTTGGTTCAGCTTTTCAGGCAAGGCTATTTGAATGCACAAGGGGGTTGCCAGAGTGTTCCTATGACTAGTCAAAGTTAAACAAATCCAAAGTTGCTGAGTTACATCAGTGGTTACATTTCCATTACAAAACCTGTATGTTCAAAGTTCAGGGCTCCAAAAAGGGAACGTAGTGGTAGTAATATATGTTAAATCCAGATTAATAAGTTAAAATGCCAATGGATTTGAAGGAAATCACTTTGCTAGAAGGTAGCCTAGATAAATCTTTTTGACCAGAGCTCTGGGTAAGAATCCTAATTACCCTCCTAACTTTCTGAACACTGGGTTCATCATTTTATAAATGGTTCACCATTTAAAAAAATAAATACCAGTTGCCAGACACATATGATTAATACCTAAAATCATCAGCCCTCATTTGTCTGTTGGACCCAAGAGGATGCTGTCTCTACTGACTGGAAGAACAATGGGTCAGAGAAATATGTTTCCCTGAGTTTTCTTCATTTAATCAAATTCCAATTGCCTTACAGAGTGAGAAGTGGGAATTAATAGGCATGGATAAGAACAGAGTAAGACTCTAGTGCTTTATATTGGATGCCAAATCATTAGCACAGCAAGGAAAGCTTTAAATAGATGTTAAAGAATTGAAAAAGATTTACCTTTTGGAAAGCCAACCATTCTTAAGTGTTCCAAACAAAGTTGGCAGCCATTCAGCAGTGCTAATGGACAGAAACTATCCCAAATTTAGAAAAAGGTGGTTCACAGGATCTTTCCCAATGGACTGGACCAAGGTTTCTCAACCCTAGCTAAACATTATAAGTGCCTTGAGACCCTCTGACTTAATTCATCAGGGTATATTTTCAAAGCTCTTCAGGTAACCCTTATGTGCAAAGATGGAGAACCATCAGAATGGAAATCTTTCAAGCAGATTGGAAAGAGTGCAGAAATTTTTCAAAATAGTCACAATTAAAACATATGTATGCAGGCTCCCACCACCTCCACCACACAGAAGAGCATCCCTTTCGAAAAAGAAATAGTTTTCTACAGTGCATGGAAAGAAAATATTCATATTAGTAGATTGAGACCTGGTAAGTAGTAGTAGAATTTCTCCTTTTCATGTCATCTTCACCATATATAGCAGTGTTACAAAATCTAATATACTGTTAGATATGCAAAGAAAATATATTGCCTTGATTGTGTTCGTTAAGTTCCTTCGAGATAATAACATGCTCTGGGTAGCAGGAAAAAAAATTTACACACACACACACACACACACACACACACACACACTAGAGGTCTGGTGCATGAAATTTGTGCACTGGGAGGGGGTGATGTCCCTCAGCCCAGCCTGTACCCTTTCCAATCTGGGACCCCTCAGGGGATGTCCGACTGCCGATTCAGGCCTAAACCGGCAGTGAGACATCCCTCTCACAATCCAGGACTGCTGGCTCCCAACCACTCTCCTGCCTCCCTGCCTGAATGCCCCTAACTGCTTCTGCCTGCCAGCCTGATCAGCCTCTAACCACTCCCCTACCAGCCTGATTGACACCTAACTGCCTTCCCTGCTGGCCATCTTGTGGCTGTGGGTGCCACCATCTTCGTGATGGTGTGAGGGTTAATTAGTATATTCTCTCTGTATTAGATAGGATATATATAGCAAACAAACAAACTAGTCTGAGTCAATAATCAAAGTAGTCCTCAACAACAACAACAAAAAGCTCAATTTTACAAATACCCTCATTCCCTGCTTCTTTTCCCAAGCTACTAATTGAACATGATATGGTGTGTGCCCATGACATGGTGGTGAGTGTTAATGGTGTGAAACAAGGTTGGAGGGGAATTCTGGTGACACACAGATCTCCAAGAGCACATGGATTATATCATCTGGTCTCCCCAGGGTGCCCACTATCTACTGTTCACAGGACACCATACTTGCTTTGGTTCTCACCTCCGGCTAGTGATGCTTTGATGTGGCTGTGGTCCACTCCCTTAAGCTCACTTGAGTTTTCTTTCCTCCTTGCTTTCTTCAGGTTCTTGGGTATCTGCCACATGGTCCATCCAACCTTAAGCCTTCATAAGCCACCGGTGTTGTAGCCTAAAATCACCAGCCACACTTATTAGAAGGCAGAAATACTTCCATACCTTCATTTTTTTTCTGGGAAAATATGACAATTTGATATTTAAAAGCCATCTTAAATTGGAATAAAGTAGAATAGCGTTCAAATATATGTAGTACTTGGAGGGCTCTTATTTCATTACTTTGTTGCAAGCTTCCCTCACTCATCACTCCCTCTTGAGTTGTTTTGTTTTGTTTTTTTCTGTTCTTCTTTTTTCCCCTAGAAATTTGAGGACATAAAGGCTATTGGGTAGGGAAGGAAGATAAAAGGAATTGCATCAATTTTTTCTTTTGTTTTGTTTTCTATTCCACTTCACTTCTCAGTTCAAGGGCCAAAGCACTATGCCAGCACAAACCCCCAAAACAGTCCACCTGCTTGAGACTCCCATCTGTTATGTAAGGAGTGAAAGCTTCTTGAAGGAAAATTAGAAATGCAGATGCCACCACGCAGTTGACCCATTTGGATATTATCTGTGTAGACCTAGTGGGGGCTTTGGTAGTTATTTCTGTGTTTTGTTTTGTTTTGGGTTTTTGTTTCAGTTTTTTTGTTGTTCGTTTGTTTTTTTGTGGGGGGTTTTTGTTTGTTTTTTGCTTTTTGTTGTTGTTGTTTTTACTGCAGCAAGTCAGAATACCTGTTCCTTCCCTTTTGCCTGAGTAAATTTTTTATAAGCATCCAAGGTTTAGGGGAAGATGTTAAGAACATAGCTTTTATAAAAGGGAGTCCAATTTGAACTTTATGAGATTAGTCATTAATCTCAGTATTTCATAGACATTTTGTTGTTAATCCTCACTAAGGATATTTTCTTCATTGATATTTAGAAAGAGTGAAAGGGAAGGGGAGAGACAAAGAGAGAGAAACATCAGGGTAAGAGAGACACATTGATTGGTTGCCTCCTACACGTCTCCCAGGAATCAAGCCTGCCACCAAGGCACATGCTATTGACGGAATTAAACCCAGAACCCTTCAGTCCATGGGCTGCACTCTATCCACTGAGCCAAACTGGCTAGGCTGACATTCTTAATATCATTGTAAAAAGATATATAGTCTACTTTTGTGCTTTTTTGTCTACTTTGTGTTTTTTAACCTTGTGTGGGGATTTCATTATAAAGTGATTTTTCTACATTAAAAAGAGATTGAAATTATTTAACCAATAATAAAAATACTATTGTGGTAAACAATTTGTAAAATAGGACACTAAAATCAAATGGCTATTAGAATTTTCAATAGCCTTTTAAGAGTAAGTTCTTAAGCCCTAGCCGGTTTGGCTCAGTGGATAGAGTGTCGGCCTGTGGACTGAAAGGTCCCAGGTTTGATTCCGGTCAAGGGCATATACCTTGGTTGCAGGCACATCCCCAGTAGGAGATGTGCAGGAGGCAGCTGATCAATGTTTCTCTCTCATTGATGTTTCTACCTTTCTATCCCTCTCCCTTCCTCTTTGTAAAAAATCAATAAAATATATTTTAAAAAAAAGAGTAAGTTCTTAAAACACTAAGACAAAAGACTACATTCCTGTAGTTCTTATCTGTACATTTTTAAATGGCAGCTTTTCAAAACTATCATATTCATTCTGTTTTTGTTTGTTGTTGTTTTTTTTTGTTTTGTTTTGTTTTCAGAAACCATGACACTTTTGGAGAAAATTCACTTAAAACTTTAGTAAGATAAATGTATAATAATCAGTGTGTTTCTGTGTGTGTGTGTGTATATGTTGTTTATAAAGAGAGAGAAGAAATTAATCCTAGCTGAAAAGATAGACACTAGACTATAAGATCACTTAATGAGTCAGCATAATGGAGCAAATGAAAACTCTTTACATATTTACTCATTTAAAATCACCCAAGGGTACAGACTCGAGCAGTAAGAATTAATTAGACTAAACAAAATAGAACACCAATGGCCAAGAACATTTTAATTCCACTAAAGGTAAATTTTTAAATATTTCTCACTTTTCAACCTAAAAATGAGTATACAATGCATCTATCCAACCAGCACAAGCAGCTAATGTCTTTCATTTCACGTGTTCTATAGCCAGTTTACAGCTCTGGCCTGTGCCTCAATTTCTTCATCTGTAATTTAGAAATTAAAGTAAAGGGGAGCTTTCTTCCTGTCTCCCTCACTGGAACAAAGAGTGAAAAAAAAAATTTAAATACGTATTTTTTATTTCAGAGAGGAAGGGAGAGGTAGAGAGAGACAGAAACATCAATGATGAGAAAGAATCACCGATCAGCTGCCTCCTGCACACCCAACCAGAAACCCGGGCATGTGCCCTGACCAGGAATCAAACTGTCACCCCCTGGTTCATAGGTCAACACTCAACCACTGAACCATGCTTATCAGCTCAGAATGAAATTTTTGATAAGGATAATACATTATTTACCTTTGGTTTTTCACAGATAAAAATCCCATTATATATACAGCATGGGACAAAAGTAGGTTTACAGTTGTTAGTATGGAAAATAATATGATTAAGAGTATATATATATAAAACCAGCAAATGGAACTCTGTAATGCTGTAATGACCAGAACAACAGGTCACTATGATGCCCACTGCGGCCAGCAAACCTGCCCGATCAGGGGTAGGGCCGGCCAGCACATCTCCAATTGCAAGCACATCTCCCATGGCCCCTCAATTGGTCCCCATTACCCCATTCAGGGGCAGGGCCAACTGGCTCATTGCCCAGAGGCTTGCTGGCCCCAACACCAATCATCCCCCACCATCTGATAGGCCCTCAGACCTCCCCTCAGTCAGCTCTGCCCCTGATCAGCCCCACCACTCCAATCAGGGGCAAGGCTGGCAGCTACCACCACAACCCCTCCCCTTGGCTGGCCCTGCCCCCATTTGCCCCTCCCCCACCAATTGGAGGAAGGACCCGCCAGCCAGTCCCCCAAGGCCCTTTCCCCCTAGCTGACCCGGCCTTCATTGGGACCGTATCAGGGTGGGCTGGCCGGCCAACCTCCTGCCATCTCCTCCTCCCGACAACCCTGACCCATCCAATCAGGGCCAAGCCAGCTGGACCCCATCCATGTATGAATTCATGCACTGGGACTCTAATAATACAAGAATAAACTGTAAACAACTCCAAACCTACCTTTGCCTATCCTGTATATATACATTTTTAAAATTTATTTCATGGCCTGAATTTGTAAACTTCTCAAAGTAGTTATTAAATGCCAAGAGCTGACCTAACTACATGATAAACTCTAGTCTATTTCCAACTCTATGCTAAAAATATAGTTTAATGTACAACTGGTTACAAAAGCTTATAAAGCTACCGAATGTCTCTGTTTATCACTGATAGTGAGTCCAATGAGAGAAGATTGTGTTCATTGTGAGACTGCCTTTTGATGTGTCCAGCTCCAATCTATCATTTTCCAGAAACCAAACCTAAGGAAAAGGAGGCTGAGAAAAACACACACCAAAAAGCACATGCCTACCAGATGTATTCTTTCCAAATGATTCCATGGAGTTTCACAAGCATGTGGTTGTTTGCCATGTTCATTGAAAAAGGCATAGTACAATGGTATCTATCTATCTAGGGTTAGGGTAAGGTTAGGGTAGGGTTAGGGTTAGGATTAGGGTAGGGTTAGGGTTAGGATTAGGGTAGGGTTAGGGTTAGGGTTAGGGTTAGGGTTAGGGTAGGGTTAGGGTTTGGAACATTAGTCTACCAAAATAGAGATTTAAGTTCAATGTGATAAAAGATTCAATCATGAAGTCAGGGAAGAGGTCAGGATCTGAGTGGGAGGCTGTTGCAGCTTCTCCATCTGACCATACTATAGTTAGCTCAACAATCACTGAAAGCATAGATTTAGATAGGTCAGATGTTCCCACAAAGCAGGGTGGGGTGTGAATATAAGGCCCTAAGGTCCTTTCAACAGTGATTTCCCACTATTTTTATTATCTCATAAATTCTATCAATTTCCTTATGAATATCTTGTGCAGTTATGTCTATTTTATTGGAGGGAAAACCCCAAGAAAGGTGAAGTGAAATTATGTGTTTGAGGTCAGATGAGTCATCAGCCAGGCCCAGAGTGAGCCACTTACGCATTTTTCACACTAATTTTAGTGTCTGTGTTCTCTCTGATAATGGAAGTTGCAGGATGGTTGAGCTCTAGACCCAGTTTTCTCCAACTTTATCTACACTTTTCCCCAAAATACTAATGTATTAAGTATTAGTCACAAATGAGCAAACATCATGCATGGCTCCCTAAACCAATTAACATGTCAGGTTCAATTTAATGTTAGACAAATAATTTGAAATATTTGTAAGAAAGCAGCATGAGAATATATTCTCTGCAATTAGGCAGAGATTTTAGTAAATTCTTGATATTCCTTGAGGGAGTTCACAATTGAAAAAGAACCACCATTTTTGCTGCCTCTGGGTTGTGTTCCCATGCTGGGAAGCTACACTGGTTCCCAATCCTAGTATTAGAGGGAAATTTAAACATGCAACAGGTTAATAAGCAAATAAGCCAATCAAGAGAGTTACCAGATCTAAAGAGGCAGAAGTTGCAAATTCTTGAAATTTAAGATTCTAAAAGGTGGAATAATGTTTTCTTTGGGTCTTAAATATTTTTTTTTCACTACAATTACAGACTGCTTCTTCTAATGCTATGAAATGAAATAATTAAGGAGTCTATAATTTCACATACAGTTCCCAAAAATCTTAACTAAATTCCTCCCAGCATACTCAAAATCTTTTCACTTCCTTCATCAAGGGAATTTGCCAATCATTTTGTCATTTGAATGATGAAAAATCTGGAGGACACATTATAGTCTATGTCTATACAACTATAGACTATAGTCTTTTCATTGTTTGCTTATATGGTTTCCTGGGTCTGAACAGCTGGTCACCCAAATGTCAGACTTAAAGAACACTGAAAGGACCATCACATCAAAATACATCTTTCTTACCATTCTCATACAGTTTCTAAAATGGCTATTATTTCTTTGGAGTAAAAAATGAAGCGTGTCTTGTTAAAATGAAAATACTATCTAGAATGAATTAAGAACTAAAATTATTATCTATTCTTTAGATAACTAGAGGCCCAGTGGGGGAGAGATGTTTCTCAGCCCAGCCTGCACCCTCTCCAATCCAGGACTCCTTGGGAGATATCTGACTGCCGGTTTAGGCCCAATACCTGTGGGATTGGGCCTAAACCAGCAATCGGACATCCCTCTCACAATCTGGGACTGCTGGCTCTTAACCACTCACCTGCCTGTCTGATGTCCCTAACTGCTCCCCTGCCTGCCTGATCACCCCTAACCTCTCTGCCTACCTATCGGATAAGCCCCTAACTGCTCTCCTCTGCTGGCCTGATGTTCTAACTGCTCTCCCCTGCCAGCCTGATCCTCCTAACTGCTCTCCCTTGCCAGCCTGGTCACCCCTAACTGCCTCTGCCTCTGCCCCATCACCGTGACTTTTTCAGGAATGGCATCCAGAAGGTTGTCCAGAAGATGTCCAGTATAATTAGCATATTAGCCTTTTTTTAGTATAGATTGTTTATTTTAAAGGCAACTCAATTGTGTGATTTAGATTTTTTTTCAAGATTTCGCTAACGCTTGTCGTATTTGGGGCTCTAAAAGTCTGGGATACTGGACAAGTATGTTTTGAGGGATCTTGGAGAAGTTTTGGCACACCTACATGGACATTTACAGGAGGCTTGAGTGAGTGGCAATGTATGTATGTATTATGACTGAACCCAAACAAACACTAAAGACCAAAGAAAGAGAAATAGAAATATTTTTAAAATAATTCACTTACTTTGCACTTCTGCCTAGAGTTGGTCATAGGTATTATAGATCTCTTCATAAAAGAGCAAATTACACTGTTCATGGTGAAAGGGAAACTCATTGTTCTCGGTGGTTTTCTTTATTTTGGTTCCAATTATTTTAGAATCCTATGTAATAAAACCCTAATGTGCAAATCAACCAAACAGTGGAACGACCAGTCACTATGAAATGCACTAACCACCAGGGAGCAGACACTCAACGCAGGAACTGCCCCCTGATAGTCAGTGTGCTCCCACAGGGGGAGAGTCACTCAGCCAGAAGTCGGGCTCACAGCTGGTGAGCACAGCAGCTGTGGCAGGAGCCTCTCCAGCCTCCACAGCAGTCCCTGGCTGTGAGAGCACACAGGCTGGGCTGAAGGACCCCCCCCAACCCCCCAGTGCACAAATGCCATGCACTGGGCCTGTAGTTGTATAGAAGGAAAAGGAACCAAATTATGTACCCTTTTATTTCTTGTCTTCTATTGCTTCATCCTTTTTCTTCATTCCACAGACTTCTGTTGTGTCACACTTCAAAATCCACAGAACCACTTGCTAAACACATGTATTTTTTATGACTTTACCTTAACACACACACACACACACATACACACACACTAGTATAAGGATGATTCACATTTATTGTCAGAAAAATAAGGCAATGTTATAAGTATTTACCTACTTCAAAACCTAAAGCAAGTCCCCAAACTGAAAGAAAAGTAACACACATTCGAAAAATACCGGCACAGTCTAAATTGTCATGTTCTCCTCTTAGTCTAGACTTTATCTCTTATCTCCCTATTTTTTCCTCTCATTTTTTTTTACAGCTTTAAATAGTTCTAGACAATTTGGTTTTCTCAAACAATTTGGGCAGTAAAACCAGCAGTTTCAAAGGTAAAACGAGAAATGTTTCAGAGCAAACACAGAGAGCTCCTTATCGCCTCTTCTTCCAGCCATCTAAGACCATTAGACGCAGCCACATGCTTGACCCACTGTCCTACTGCTGTGTCCTAGCAAGGCCATTCATTATCTGCTAGCTGGCTAGAAATGGGAAGGGTTGTCAGGCCCACACTTCTCAGTTCCTTGATGAAAGTTGACCTTGGACATTTCATTAACTACACCAAAGAATAACACATAAACCAATGATCAGATATACTCAGAAATAAATCCAAACACATTGAATTCTAAATAAAGGTGTACTAGGAATGTCAGTGATACCCTGATCTGCTGACCTCCACTGAGTGCTTGTGATGCTTTCTCCATCAGCTTCATGGCATTATTTACATGTTACCAAGCAGCATCAAGCCAGTCTGGCCACGAGCAGTCCTGCCCAGGGAATGAATATGTGACCATGAGCGGTAGCCATGTAAAGAGCTGATATCATTACAGATGAAAAGTATTTGATAACTCAATTAATGGCCAATAAAGGAAAGTAGAGTTAGAACAAATAAATCACATTGTGTTGAAGAATGAGTTTTTAAATGGCCATTTTTCATTAGTTTCCTTTCTCATTAGGGCTCATCATAAATTCCATCTGGAGGAAAAAAAGATAGCCCAGTGACTATCACCAAAATTAGTGAATGCCTAATGATGAGGAGAAATGACCAAAGGCAAGAGGCCACCATTGCGTCCCCTTGTATCTCTCTACGGGTCCAGTTCATGAACACTCCATCCCCTCATTTGTTCTGTCTGAAAAGTTTGGAGTTGTTTTTAACATTCCTTCTCTCAGGCCAAATCCAGCCCGTCAGAAGATTCTCTGGCCCCCAGCTTAGAAAATATTCATAATATGGATATATTCTAGATATGCTCTGAAGCGTGGGCTTCCTATTCAGTATAATTGTTTGCCTTTGTACAAACATCATTTTGAAAAAAGAGTCCACAGGCTTCACCAGGTCTCGAGAGATCCATGACACAAAGCATTTTAAGATTCTCTGATGCAGAAAAAGATCTGGAGCTAGCTTCTGTCTGGGACCCTACAGAAAGCTAGTGTCAGACAATAATGTTCACTACTAAGTGGTAAAGGAAGGCACTTTGTTTTGTTAGGATATGAGTCTTACCTTGTAATTGGAATAATTCTATTGTTTATTTCACCACTCTCCCAGGATCTTCTCTCCTTGTTGCACATTTGTAAAATATTCTTAAAGCCTTAACTGGTTTGGCTCAGTGAATAGAGCATCAGCCTGCGTACTGAAGGGTCCCAGGTTTGATTCCAGTCAAGGGCATGTATCTTGGTTGTGGGCACATTCCCAGTAGGGGGTGTGCAGGAGGCAGCTGATCGATGTTTCTTTCTCTATCCCTCTCCCTTACTCTCTGTAAAAAAAATCAATAAAAATATTTTTAAAAAATATTCTTAAAATCATGTCTTGTTCTAAAATGTTTTATTGGATACTAAAGGCCCAGTGAATGAAAGTCTGCACAGGTGAGGTCCCTAGACCTGGCCGGCAATCAGGACCTATCGGGGCCATCTCACCCAGTCCAGATTAGGGCTGGACCAGCCAGGGCCTACCAGCTGTCTGCCGGGGCTTGGGGGCTTGTCGGACCAGGGGAGAGATCATGGCCATGGGAGGTTTGTTGTGGGAGCACACTGACCACCAGCAGGCAGCTCCTGTGTTGAGTGCCCCCTGGTGGTCAGTGTGCATCAAAGTGACTGGTGGACCAGTTATTCCATTCAATCAGTAACAGTTTTATATATATATATATATATATATATATATATATATATATATATATATTCTATTTAATAAAAGAGTAATATGCATATTAGGCATCACTCCATGACAAATATGGCCGCCACCATAGCCTCAAGATGGCGACACCCATAGCCACAAGATGGCTGCCTCCATAGCCACAAGATGGCGGCCCCCAGTCCACCTCAGCTCTGCCACTGAAATGGTCAGGCCTGTTAGCCAGGCAGGTGGTGGGGCAGGCAGGGGACCCCAGGGGTGGAACAGGTGATGAGAGGGGGCTGGGGGCCCCCTGCCCAAGCCAGAGGCCTTCGCCAGAGGCCTCAGGCATGGGCAAGGGTGGAGCCAGTGATCAGAGGGGCCAGGAGCAGAGCTGATGATCAGAGGGGTATGAGGGTGCCCTACCCAGGCATAAGGCCTGGGCCAGAGGCCTCAGGCCTGGGCAGGGGCATGACCAGAGATCACAGGGGTCTGGGTTCTGCAGAGCCAGCAATTGGAGGGGTAGGGGTGGAGCCTGCAATCACAGGGGTCTGGGCACTGGTGGAGCCATCAAAGCAGGGGTCTGGGGGTCCCCTGCCCAGGCCTTCAGCCTTAGCCAGAGGCTGCCAGTGGGGCAAGGGCAGAGCCGGCGATGGCAGGGGACAGGATCAGAGCTGGTGATCGCAGAGGCCTGGGCTCTGTGAAGCCAGTAATTGGAGGAGCTCGGCCAGAGGTTACAGGCCTGGGCAGGGGTGGAGCTGAGATTGGAGGGGCAAGGATGGAGCCGGTGATTGGAGTGAACTACAAAGGAAACACCTTTCCTTACTGCTCATTGGCTAAGCTCCCTGTATGCCACTGGTAATATTCTTAGTAACTTGGGTAATAAGAATCCCTAAAGGCGATCTAGGGTTCTTCCACCACACTCCTGGAGAAAAAAAAATGAAGGTCCACTGCTGGAGGGCTAAGAAATGTCATATCCTGCCCTAGCCAGTTTGACTCAGTGCATAATGCCTCAGCCTGCTGACTACAGGGTCTGGATTCAATTCTGACCAAGGGCATGTACCTAGGTTGCAGGCTCCTCCCTGGCCAGGGCTCAGGTCAGGGTATATGCAGAAGGCAACCAATCAAAGTGCTCCCCTCACTTTGATGTTTCTCTCTGTTTTTCCCTTTTCTTCCACCTTCTCTAATAATCAATGGAAACATATCCTCAGGTGAGGATAGAAAAAAAGAAAGAAAGAAAGAAATGCCAGATCCTGTGAAAGACACATCTTGAAAATGCCTAAAGAAAGTTGTCATTTCTTCATGGTGAAGGGACGGGAGTCCATGTTGATGAAAACACCTTGGTGGCTGAGGTGACTGGCAGTGGCTGCAGCATTGGGGTGATGGGGCTGGTGGCTTCCCCTGATTAACCTGGTCACCTCCCACAAAGGGAAGCCAGACTTCAGCTTAGGCCCACTCCCCAAGGGGAGAAGGGATAGGGCCTAAGCCATCAGTAGGATACCCCCCGAGGGCTCCCAATATGTGAGAGGGGGGAGGCTGGGCTGATGAAGCACCCCCACCCACCCAGTGCATGAATTTTGTGCACCGGGCCCCTAGTATGTGTATGTGTGTATATATACACACATACACACACACATGTATGTATATATACACATACATATATACATATATATGTATATATGTATATGTATATATGTGTGCATGTGTGTGTGTGTGTATATATATATATAACTTCTAATACAGTTATGACCCTAATCTCAGAACATGCCTACAAATCTGAGACACAGTATGACTCCAGGACAGCTATATAAGTAGAAGGAGACTAGACACACAATTCCAGACCTGGAAAGCTATCTGTAGATCCCTTATGTTCATGGCTCTAAGTTGGTAATAAAAGTAAGGTGATTTTAAGTATTTCGCAGGGTTCCCAATCATCAGATTTACTATCTTTTTTGAGGAAACCTTCTGCGAAGGGTGTCTTGACCACTACCTGTAGGTACAAAGGATGTCATTAGCATTTCTTACCTGAATAAGCTTCTTATGGCTCTGTAGTACATGAAGAAGCCTGAAATTTCCTTCAAATTTTTCATTAAAACAAGACGTGTTTTATGTATGTGGTTTTTGTTTATTAACTTTTCTCAGTCCTGGCTTGTTTTTGCACAGAAGCTTGCTTATCTCCTCTTTAAGATCTGATTGTATGTTTTTGCACCTTGGTTCCTTACACTTGCTTATGTGGACTATCAGATGATCAAGCTTCTCAGTTTAAGTTCTATTTGTAACATGTAGTTCCTATATTTAATTTTTTCTGTATTTCTTGAGAAGCATTCAGAAGAATGTGTGAGCATTTATATGTATGAGCTCTAAGTGATTAAAATCCCTGGATAACCTAGGAATTATAGACAGATTAGATACTACATCTTAGAAAATCATTTATCCAAATTGCTTGGAACCCTATAGTGTGTAAATAGGAAGATTGATGCTTTCTTTTTTCTTTTTTATCATATGGCTTAATCATAAAAAAAGTTTCAGTACCCCTAAGTAATTTGATTTTAAGTAGCTCCAATAGATGTGAAATACATTAAGTAGAACAAGTTAAATGGAAAATTTAAGTGGAGACTACAGCCATGTCTATGATGCAGATGGCTCAAGTTTTTCACTCTAACCTTTTGTGTTCAGCGAATGCTGAACTCTGTAAGAAGCTCTTATGTGATAAAAGATCTTTCTTGTCCTTTCCTCGGCTAAAGATGATGACATTTTGAAAAATTTCATATGAATTAGTTCAGCATATAACTATGGAGAAGCAAAAGCTGTCTTCTGATAGTAAACTCGAGAGCCAGTCAAATGTCAACTGATCCAAATGGCCGCAAAAAAAAAAAAAAAAAGTGAGAATTAGTAGCTTTTGCTGAAAACATGGTACTTTAAATAGCTGTCAAGAACAGGACTCAGGGGTGAATGTGGTCATTCTGTGAATAAGAACTGCAGACCAGAAATCAGAGAAGTATACGTACATTCCTTATTCTACAAAGGAGAGACATTAAAAAATCACATACCTCTGGGCCCCTCTACCTCCTCCTCAGGATAGACCACCTTCAGAGCCCATCAATTATGCAATCTCCCTGTCATTGAGGGCCTGTGCTATAGGATCTGAACACCTGGGCACCAACACCAACACACCCCCTGCCCCACAGAGCCACCCCAGGCTCTTGTTACTAAGTAGATGCAACTTGTTGACTTGCTTATTAACTATTTTTTTCTTTTTCACCTAGGACAGTCAGTGTTGTTGGCTCTTGTGCAGTTCAAGATCAGCCTTTCCTCACTGGATCCTAAACCCATTTGTTAATTCCAGTCGAATAGCTCTCTCTGCAGGCTCCCAAACGCCACTCTGGGCTTCTAGTTCTCTATCCTTGATTACCTTGGATCCCCAGCCCCAAACCAATTTTAATCGAGTTTCTCTCCTCTGATTTTTTAATAATACCTCAAATATCAGTACTCTGCTGCACACCTTGCAGAATGATTTAGTTTCCCCTAGCATAATTCTTTGCTCTTCTTATGTCTACCTTTAAAAAAAAAAAACTCATGCTAAAATCAATTGGTTCTGAAAAGGATATTAATCTCTCTCTCCTAGAGCCAGTCCCACCTTGACTTTCCTCATCTCTTATTCTGTCTTTTAAGTGTTTTGTAAAAAAACAAAAAAGGCTAAATACAGAATACATATTACATATCTTCATTGTCTTTAAAGCCCAATTAAATTACCATTATTTTTTGTCATGTCTGAAGAGAGTTACATTAAATCCACCCAGATTCAGGACCGGGAGTTCAGCAAGCTGTCCTTAGAAGCTGAAAATGTACCTATGGTTTTGCACTATTAAAGTGTGGTGCACTTAAAAATATCTCATAACAACCTGTTTATAGTTTGAATTTCACCACATAATTTGCCTTCCTTGTGAAGTCTAATGTTAATACACTTGATGGTTGTAAAGCAAGGCCCACATGCACTTCATCTGTAAGTACCTTGTGGCACTAAAGATAAAGGCGTCACTTCCTACTTCAGCTCTGCTCTGCTTGCTTTGTAGGACAAGGAACCTCAAACGTCTTGGTTTCATGATCCCTTAACATTCTTGAAAAGTATGGAGGATCCCAAAGAATTTTTTCATGTTGATTATTTCTACCAGCATGTATCACATTAGATATTAAAACTAATAAATTTTAAACATATTTATTCATAGTTTAAAATAAAAATAACCCCACTGTATGTTAACACAAGTAATATATTTTTTATGAAAAGTCACTCTCTTTTAAAAAAAAATTGCGAGAAGATGGGTATTGTTTTATATTTGTTGTAAATTCCTTAAAGTCTGGTTAATAAAAAAACAGCTGGAATTTTGTATCTGCTTCTGCATTCAATCTGTTGTGATATTACACTTCATGTTGCTTCTACACAGGCCTATTGAACACTTGTGAGCGCATAGGAGTACAATAGACCAATAACATTGCAAAAACACATTGTTTTGAGCTTGAAAGGGACTTGAAACTCTCCCAAGAGTCCCTGGACCACACTTTGAGAATGGCTGCTATTCTATTTAGGAAATCAAGGATAGATAGAGTGAGCAAAAGTAGAGGAGACAGTAAATGCACAACAGTCTACGGTAGCTAAATAAGAGAAGACAAAGTTGTGTTATAGATGAAACAAATTTGCTGGCAAGGAACTGGTTATGGGATCATAAGATGGGACCTGCTTTCATTAGTGTCAGAGGACTTATTTGATAGAAGGGGTGGGTGGTGTGGAATGGTGGAGTGAACTGGTGAATTTAAATCTGTCCTTTCTTCCCTGCATTTCTGTGAGGAATGATCACCACCTTTCCTGGCAAAGACTCCTGCCTGAAAGAATCCCATTTAACAGGTTATGCTATACCAGTCTATTCTCAAGGGTATTTTACTTCTCTCTGAGCTCTAAGCACCACTTTGCCCCTTCATTCCAACCATATTGGGAAGAGACACCTGTCTTGCATAGTAAACACAAAAATCAAAACCACAACAAAAAGCAAGCAAACAGTCAAAACAGTGACATAAAAGGCCCTTTTATATATACTTTTTCACACAGAACAGAAAACTCTGGAGTATTGTCAAGTTTTATCAGTTTCTGTTTGACAAATTTCAACTTGACATAATAATTTTCTATCATCTTATTTCTCTAGTTGCTACTTCATAGTTTGCCATGGAAACAGAAAACACCTAAATAAACCTCCTGAAAATGGGAATCAGATATTTACCTGGGAAGATGTAGCCTGGCCTTTCTCTGGCTCTTTGATCCTTCTCTCTGAAGGCTTCTGAATTCAGGGATGACAGCAGGGAGGGGAATGCTTTCTGCTTAGAGATGAGAGTGGGGCCACCATTATATAGTGGATCCTGCTTTCGGGAAGTGGGTGCAGCTCTCTTTGTAAGCCACTCAAAAGTCATAGGAGATATTGTACATGCCCTACAGAGTCCACTTTCTGGTCCTGGTTTTTTAATAATGTAATTAGAAATGAGTTTCTCTTTGAAGCAATGATTACATAAAATTTATTTTCTACAGTCTTCATAGAGTGAAGAGCAGTGGTTACTTAATATTTGTTTTAATCATTAATATTGTGTGTGTGTGTGTGTGTGTGTGTGTGTGTGTGTGTGTGTGTGTGTGTGTAAGAGAAACAGAGACAGAGACGGAGAGAAGCAAGGATGACATCATTTCTAGGATTGAGAAGCTATGCCAAGAAAGATCTCCTGGACTAACCTTCCAAGGCCATAGCATGGTTTGGGCTCAGAGAAGGTAATATTTTATTGACCAGCCTAACATAATAAAATGCATTTGGAAAGCTTTAGATTTCTGTACAAACTTTCCAACAGATCTCATTGGAAGTGCTGCTCACATAGCTGGGAGCATTCAGAAAGAAAAAAAGGAAAAAGCCGTGGATGAACATCATCTTTAAAAGTCAGGAAGTCTTTTCTCCTCCCAAAGGACAATTTTCCAGACACTAACTTCAACCGCCAAACATAAAGTCTTCTTCTTTCTCTTTCTCTGTCCCCCTTGACACTCTATTTTACCTTTTCTTTCTATCCCATCTCCCTCCTTTCTGCCCCTTCTCTCCCCATTCCCTGCCAATCCTCAGACACCAGTGAGTGCAATACTGGAAGCATGGGTTGTATCATAAATGACCTATCAATAAGCTATTTCCTAGATATTTTTGATGAGGGAAATGGGGTTTTAAAAACCTGAGCTATAGCCAAATGCTCTGCCACTGATTATAACTTAAAATGCTTTACCAATAATTATAACTTCAAAAATAGTTGGTCATCTTTATAAAGTCACAGGTCATAGAATTTTCTGAAGTATTTGCTACTTTAATATCACTGATTTACTTAGAGTAACTTTGTTGGAATACTGGGAATTTTTTTTAAATAAATAAAGTCCAAGTTGGTTTCTAGTCAAATAAGAAAATGTTCAAATATATGTCTGAAGCTTTGGTTAACTTAGAGGGCTAGAGATAAGAATTACAGTATGGAGTACTTAAAAAAAAATCTTTTAGTCTTTTTTTCCTAACCTATGAACTTTTCTTAAGTGGCAACACTTTGATTTGACAATTTACCCACCTAATCTGAACAATCAGCAGTGTAGACATAACCATATTTAAAATGACCACCTTAGATAGAGACATACAGGGTTGGCAAAAATAGGTCTACCACAAGTACAGGAAATGCAATTTATCCTATTATTATAGACTAGAGGCCCGATGCACAAAATTCATGCAAGGGGCTCGGCCCTTGCTGCGCCGGCTTCGTCCAGAAGGTCATCTGGATGATTGTTCAGTCTAATTAGCATATTAGCTCTTTATTATGTAGGATTAATGATTATATTATTCCCCATAGGAACAACAGTGAACCTACTTTTGCCCCAATCTGTATGAATGGGAGATAGAAGGCTTCTCACATCTTTGGAGCAGCTCCAACAAGGTTCTAATGAAAATAAGAGCCAGGGGTAAGACATCAGCAGTTTCAGGTTAGCAAAATAAAGTTCGAAAATGGGAAGTAATACATAAAAGTGAGAGCTTGTCTTCCAGAATTTTGTTTCCTCTTCACAACATTTGCATTGTGTGCAGAGGATTTGCAAAATAGAAACCAGAATATTTTGATTGATCACACGAAATACAAGAGATGGCAGAATTTGCCAGAGGAAAACTGAATATATGAAACATTCAAATGTGTGGCAAAAACCCCAAATATTGATGTATTCTTAATATTCTCAGCATGTCCAGATTTTGAATGAACATTTTATTTTCTTGTCAGTGATTCAGAATTTCTACCACTCCTGTTGAGCAGCGAGGGACAATCATGCCAAGTGGGAGAAACTTTATTTTAAGGTGGAAGGCATGAAATAATCACTCAGAAGACAATTGTACACCTGTTTTCAAGAGTAAAAAAGCATCCCAAATCTGCTATGCTTTTGAAAATTTGGCCAAGAAGTGTTATTTCAAAGGCCCAATCGCTCATAGCATTATTCCCAGGGCTCTGTGCTCACTGCCTAATTGGGCTTCTGCACATTTGCATAAGCATGATACTTCATGATTAATGCATAACAAGCGGCATGGAGCGCGGTATCAGTTTGTCTGTGGAGCCCTTTCCCCACACCACTGAAAACAATCATTGTTCCTAAAATACAATCCATCATATTTGTAGGTCTGACTGCACTATAGAATATCTGACTGCTTAAATGCCATGATAAAACCTTCACAGAATTGTAAACCTCTTCTGTGTGAAACTTTTTATTTGCGGATGCCCATGGCCCTGCTGCCATGGAGCCATCGTGGATGCCGGGAAAAGTTTATTTGCCAAATGAGGTGTCAAGGGCACATTTTTTTTTCCTTTTTGGCTCAGGCAATGAATAAAGAGGAAACAATATTAAAATAAGCACTTTATGATTACTTTGGATTATACAATGAACAGTAGCTCTCCCCTTGGCACCTTCAAACACTAAGCAACACCAATGACGACTTCTGAATGAGGAACCAGAAAGGCGAGGGGACACTTAGTCAACAATGTTAGAAGGTGATCAGATTCAGGAATGAAATCAATTCCAACTGCGATGGACTGCCACACCATTAAAGAGCACAACCCTCAGCGTGAGTCCTGGTGTTGCAAGTAGTATTGCCTGTATCTACCCTGCTGGCTGGGTTGCTCAACTAGGCAGGGATCCACTCCCAGAGGGAGCTGGGAACTTGGAGTTCAACAGCAGATCCCAACGTGCCGTGGGAAGAAATACAGAAGACCCTTTGAGAGAATTCTTTCTAAAAGAATCTAAAATGGGAGTTCCATTTTTAGTTTTTTGAGGAAACTCCATACTGTTCTCCACAGTGGCTGCACCAGTCTGCATTCCCACCAGCAGTGCAGGAGAGTTCCTTTTTCTCCACATCCTCGCCAGCACTTGTCGTTTGTTGATTTGTTGATGATAGCCATTTTGACAGGTGTGAGATGGTACCTCATTGTTGTTTTGATTTGCATCTCTCGTATAATTGGTGACTTTGAGCATGTTTTCATATGTCTTTCAGCCTTCTGTATGTCTTCTTTTGAAAAGTGTCTATTTAGGTCCGTTGCCCATTTTTTGATTGTATTGTTTATCTTCCTTTTGTTAAGTTGTATGAGTTCCCTGTAAATGTTGGATATTAAACCCTTATCGGTGATAACATTGGCCCAATTGACCCAGTGATCCCACTTCTAGCAAGCTAACTTACCAGTCAGAGTGTTTGCCCCCTGGTGGTTAGTGCACATCATAGCAAGCATTTAAGCAGCCTTAGCATATCATTAGCATATTACGCTTTGATTGGTTGAATGGCCGACCAGTCGACCAGACACTTAGCATATTAGGCTTTTATTATATAGCATAACTGATGCCACATTTTAGATTATTAGTAACATAAGAGCTAAGACTGTCTTGGTTTTTATCCTAGGGATTTAACATAGAGAATGACACATAGCAAGTTTGCAATAAACACGTGTTAAAGATATAAATAAAATCTGCATGGAAAAATCACATCTTTCTTTATGGAATATATGAATTTAAAAATTGTATATAAATTGTTTATTTACCTCCAAAATATTGTACCATTTTGTATTTATACAAGTATATCAGTTACTGTATTTTATTTTGCAAACAATTGGATTATAGACTTGTTTAATTTTTCTTAATGTGATTAATGAGAAAGTGTTTCATTATTTTAAATTGAATTGTATTAATTTTGAAGAATATTAGCAATATTCCTAAGGTTACTAACCATTTGTAATTTTTTCACTTAACTTTTGTTTATATTCTTTGATGATTTTTTTTATAACAACTCCATGGGATAGACATTTTTATTCTCATTTTAGAGATGAGGAAAGAGTATTAAAAATATTATCTTGTACAAATTAGCAGAACTAGGACAAGTTGGAACTAAGATTAATATATTCATTTCCTATAGCATCTGTAACAAATTACAACAAATGCAAATTTATTCTTTTACAGTTCCGGAATCTGAAATCTGTCTCAGTATCATGTTACCATTTGACCATTTTTATATTAGATTACTTGCTAATTTTTTTCACATTGATTTTGATGTGCTTTTCTGTATATTTAAGGATTCAATCCTTTTGCTTCACATATATTTTACAAATATTTTTTATCAATAAAAAAGTTCTTTTGATTCTGTTTATCTATCTACTCATCCATCCATTCATCTATTTTGTCCAAGAGAAAAATTTTATTAGTGTTCAAAATATATTATTTTCCTTTAAAGTTTCTGTAAATATTCCTAGAAAAACATTCTCCATGAAAAAATAAAAGGCAATTCAATCATGTGCACTTTTAATATTTATAATTTTTACTTGTACATTTCATTTTTACTAATTTGGAATTCTTTTTGATATAAGAGCAAGAGGGATCTGGTTTTATTTAAATTTGTGTCATGCAAGTAGCTAATTATCTGATTACTGTATAATAAGAAGTACATATTTCCAGATTAGAAAAGTCAACTGAATCACATACCAATTTCTCATAGGTACTCGAGTCTATTTTGGACTTCCTCCTCTGTCTCATTGTCAGCAGTCTATTTCTACATCAGTGCCATACTGTTTTAGTTACCGTAGCATTCATGCTACATTTAATTTGGGGTACAGTTAGACCTCTCACATTACTTTTATTTTTTTCTCTCAGTCTTCACCCAAATTTATATTTTAGAATTATTTTGTCAGACTCAAAAAGTGAAAAATAAAAGATTTTTGTATTTTAATAGGAGTATATCGTCTTTGCAGATTAATGTACAGAGAACTAACATCTTAGCAATGCTGAGCTTTCTAACCAAAAAAACAAGGTATGTCTTTTCATATCTTCAGGGTTATTTTTATTCCCCTCACAAATGTTAGAAATTTTTCTTCATGCATTTTTACATATTTTCAAAAGCTTTTTGGAGGGGTTATTTTTCTCTTTTTTGGCTTTGTGACTAAGATATTTTCTTTGATATCAGTCATTGTTTTTTTTTAAATATAAGCTACTTATTTTATAAATTAATTTTGTAACCAGTCACTTTATCAAATATTCATAATGCTTCTAATAGCATTTCAGCTGATTCTTTGAAGCTAAATAGGTACATTACCATCACAAACAAATTTGTCTCCTTCTTTGGAAAGTTTACACTGTTATTTCATTCCCTTGTCCTCCTTTGACATATTAATATGATAAATGATTTTGAGATGAGCCCCAGTTCCCCATGATTTATTACTTATAAGATTATTCATTAAACTCTGCTTTATTTTAATATTTTATTTAACATTTTATTTAGAGGTTTTGCATTGACAGTCATTAATAAAACTAGTTTGTCATTTTCTTTTTATGCTGTTTATCAAATTATGTGGTGATACCGGGTGGGCTTTATAAGAATAGCTCAAAAGCTTTCCTTCTCTATCTGTCAGGTTCCAATGGAAAGCACAGAAACCACTCAGGGCATTTCAAGCAGAGAGGGGGTTAAAATAGGAGGTGGGGGCCCAATTTTGTGTGGAAGGGTTGGAAGAGCACAAAAGATGCTTGTTTCACGCTGAAATCAGAAAATACAGGAGGCAGCTGCAGCTCCTGAAAGAGAAATATCTCTGCCTTTGCTTGGCCACCAATGCCCCTGGCACCCCCACTCACGTGCCCGCTCTCAGCACCCCTAGGCATGTCACCACTGCCAGAGCAGACTTTGGCTTCTTCTTTCCTCTTCCCTCTTAATCTTGCATTAGTGTCTCCACTTGGCAAAACTCACCAGAACCCTGCTAGCAGAAGCCCTGCTTCCAGACCCTTGAAATACAGAGGAGAACCCAGCTGGCCAGACGAGGCTGGATACCAATCAGTAATAATTGGCACACCCCTTTCTCGGCTTTCTAGGGCCATGTAGGTAACATTGAGATTATCCATTTCCTGACTGTTTGAAACAGTCAACTGTGAAACCATTTGGACCAGTGCTTCTGAGGGAAATTTGATATTCTTAATTCCTTTCCCTGAATTGATTTTTCTCTGCCTCTTCTCATGTAAAGCTTAGTAAGTTATATTTCCTTACAAAGACATCTATTTCAGTAGGTTTTCATGCTTATGTGCATAGATTCGTGCTTTATAATTGATTTTATGTTTTCCTGCATCTATGGTTATTTCTCTCTCCTCATCTTGTTACAGGAGGCAGATTAATGCTGTTTCCTTGTTCACTGACATCCAGGATGCTCATAACCCATTCCCTAGAATTTGTGAATAGGTTACATTATACGACGCAAGGACTTTGCACATGTGATTCAGGCTAGACCTTGAGAAGAGATTTTTCTAGATTATCTTGGTGGACACAGTCAAAGCACCTGAACCCTTAAAAGCAGAAAATTTTCTCCAACTGGAATCAGAAAGTGTAGCAGGCAGAACAGGAGACAGGTGGGAAGTCAGAGAAGGATTTGATGCACTAATGCTGGTTTGAAGATGGAGGGGCTGGTGGAAGGGGAATGCAGGAAACTTGAAGGAGCTGGGAGAGACTCCTTGCTGACAGTCAGCGAGGAGACAGTGACCTCCGCCCTACGAGCACCAGGAATGAATTCTGCCAGCACATAACCGGGTTTGGCAGCACACCCTCCCCCAGAGCCTCAGGATGAGAGCCCAGCTGGGCTGACTCCCTGATGTTTCCTTGTGAGCCCTGGGCCAGAGGAGCCAGATGACCAGCTGAGCCCACCAACACCTGTATGTAACCCTGCAGTATTGTGAGATCATAAGTTTGTGTTCTTTTAAACTGCTCTGTGGTAATTTGTTAGAGCAGCAATAGGAAACGAATACATTATTCATTGTGTCTGTGTATTTGTATTTCTTCTACTTTGTTTCTTGATTACATTAGGCAGCTTTATCTGGCTTATGGTTTGGTTTTGATTTTTCGAAGATCCAACTCTTATATTTATTCAGTGATTCTGCCTCTGTTTTTTTTCTAGCTCAATGCCTGCAAAATCATCTCATCACCTCACACTTTGCATTTGTATCCTATGCGTCTTGTCACCACTGGCGTTGTTCCCTCCAATATATGTTCCTGAGATTTATCCATGCTCTTGCAGTGGATGCAATTTATTCCTTTACAAAAGTTTCTAACATTCAGTGGAACGTATCCACAAAGCATTCATTCATTCTGTGTCTGAATGATACGTGGGTTATTTCCAAGCTTGGTTTGTCTGTGTGTTCTCACTTTTACAAAGTGTGCTGCTGCAAAGATTCTTACACTTTGTCCCAGTGTTCACATGCCTCATTTTCTCTGGGGTCCATCAAGGAAGGGAGGTGGCTGGAACTATTCATGAGATAATGCAAACTGTTTCCAGCATTACTGTACTGACCTGTAGTTCTAAGTGCTTTAAAAGTTCACCAATACATTTTAAAGTTATCTGCTGGTAAATAGAAGTCATTGGTTTTACTTGTCAACTTTACCCATCTTTCCCCCTTTCTATTCTGCCTTTTCTATGTCTTAAGAACTCTTTCTTTACCCAAGATATTTAAGTGATTCTCTTCTATTGCCTTGTTAAAATTTAATAATTTTGCCACTTTACATATAAGTCTAAAATCCACTTGAAATTTACTTCTGCATAAGTATAAGTCTGTTGTCCAATTTCTTTTCTTATTTTATGTCTAATTAATTATCCTAGCACTGTGGAGTGAAAAGTCTATTTTTCATTACAGATCTGCCATCCAAGTCTGTCATAAATCAAGTTTTGTTATATAGGTTGATATATTTGGGGATTATCTATCATGTTGAATGTGTGTATTTGTTCATCCTGTACCAATACTACATGGTCATAATTATTCTAGATAATTATACAGCCCGTGAGGCCAGTCCCTTCACCTTCTTCAGGAATGTTCTGGTATTATCCAGCCTCTGGTATTATCCAGAGCTAGTCACCCCAAGGTGATAAGTGGATTGTTTTAAGCTAAGGGCAACATTAGCTTCATGCCCAGGAGACACTTTTGCTCTTCCCTTAACTTCCTATAAGAACTTGTAGTAGAGGCTTTGTCCATAATGGGAGATTATCAGAAATAACCTCTTTTAACCTGCCTGTAGAATAGGACAGACTTCTGCTTGTTAAATATCTACTCTTATTACCATCATTCAATGACCTTCCAAAGCCCCCAAAGCATCTTAACTCATCACTAGCTCAGAATGTGTTATATATCCATTTTTCCCTTCTGTCTTCAACATCTGCACGTGGGGTCTCTGAATCTCTCATATATGTGGGGTTCCCATACATATGCATATATTAAATTTGGTTGTTTCCTCTTGTTAATCTGTCACATGTCTATTTGACCATTAGACCAGTCAAAAAAACTTTGAAGGTAGAGAAAAATTTCTTCCTCCCCCACAGTTCCTTGGTATAAATTTTTAAGTTTATGTCAAATTCTATATATACATGAGTGTGCACATATTATGTACACAAATATACATCTACATCCACATGAACTTCAGATTTGTAGCAAAACAACTTAGAATCTATGGATCAAATTAACACTGTATCCTTGAGGAAGATTTCCATTTTCTGAATTTAAACCCAGGATTTTTCTTTGTGTGTGTAGTAAGAGGGGTCGGTTTTTGAAATTCAATAATCTTCCCCAGCATGTGTTTATGTCTTCTCTGCCAACAGTTTTTCGTGATTTCGAGCAAGACTTTTTGATGAGCAGGTTTATATCTTTTCTTTCTTTCTTTTCTTCTTTATATTTAGTTTGCTGCTTTCTTTCTTTTTCTTCCTTTTTTCTTCTTTTTCTGTCACCAATTATCCTCCCTATACTCTCTTCCATCTCTAACCTCCCCTTTTCCACATCTTCCCACCCCTGCAATCACCACTGCTGTCCATGTCCATGAGTTCTTTCTCCCTTTTTTTTCTTTTTTATCAATTCCTCCACCCATTCCCCCCTCCTAGAGCTGTCACAGGCAGATATCTTCTTTTATTTCAAATAAGTTTTTCTTATTACATCTTTGAAAATAGTTATTTTAATCGTGTTATTCTCCACTTCGGAGTACACCAATATTGACATATTTAATTTTCAATTTGTGGCCTCCATATATATTAGAGCCTTTTTAAATATTATTTCTTTATCTTTTTCTGCTGTTATTTTTCTAAGAATTTCCCAGTGTTGCAGATTGATTGGAACCCATATTGATTCTACACTGATCTATTTATAATTTATAGATTAATCAAGTAGTGCGGTTATTTTTTTCCAATGCTTTTTATTTGACTTATCAATATCCACTTTTAGTTTATACTATTTTCCAAGTTGCTAGTCTTTTATATCTCTCCGTACATGTATTTAACATTCAACTTAAAGTTTGAGAGTTCCCAGCATTTGCTGTAAGACATTTTCTCCTGTTTCCTGTGGCACATCTTCCTTTAGGATGGTTACTTTACCTGAAATGATTATATATATTTTTTAATTTTTTTTAACAAAATAATTGCATGTTGTTTCTTTCACGATGCATACATTTTATTCAAAACTCCTATTGCAGTTATTGGTTGTGCTTCCCCAGTACTTCTTCCTCTGTCTTTGCAATGCATAGTGCTGTGCTCTGGGAGCGGGCTGTGATTATTTTAAACCAATTAAAGCATCTTCCTTTCGCTTGTCTGAGTTAGTGGTCAGAGGAATAAGTCCAGTAATTGACAGAGAAACCAATCTGTGTCAGTTTTGAGAAAAACATTTCCTAGCGGTTTCAGATCTAGAATGTTTCTCAGAATTCCGAGAAAGCTACTAGACAGCAGTCCTCTTCTATTTTCTGAAGAACTGTGCACATGTGAAGTCTAGAATTACTGCAGCCAAGTTGCTGCTAATAGGGATGTTTTACAGTTATGCAAAGCAGAGCTTCCTTCGATGATAGAGTGAAACCCAGAAACAAATCCATCCAGGAGCCTAGCCCATCTTTGGACTTTTCAGTTGATGAGCCAGTGAATTCTCTTTATTGCTTTAGTGAATTAGAAATAGGGTTTCTGCTATTTACAACACAAAGTATCCAAAAGTATATAATTGTTTCTTGGATGGGTATGGGTAAATTATCCTCACAGTTTTCCTCTCCTTTTTCTTGGTCCTGTTTATATCCTGCCATTATTAATTGAACTCAAAAGCTCTAAATGATGATAATTTATATCCTATATATTACTTTTTATTGTCTATTTTTTAAAACTTCTGGACCTATTATTGGTGTGTTTATGTGTGCATACATTCTTTTAATTGAATATTATACATTCTGTATAAAAATGTATGCAATCTCAAAATAATATTGTCATTTCCCCACTCAACTAGAGTACAAACAGAATGCCTTCAACTAATCCGGGATTGAGCTGAGAGTGGACTTCAGTTTTAGGAAGCTTCAGTCTAGCTCTGTCCCAGCTGCCCCCACAGTCCTACAGTACAGCCCTCTACATATCCTGACTGAGAGCCTGAGATATTTCCTAGGCCCCTCTTCTTTGAAATATCCTGAACCCTATTTTTTTCCTCTCTTTGAAACACGACACTACAACAACCTCCACATTGTCTTCAGCACACTTTTGCTCAACTCCCTAAATTCAGTCTTGAGCAGTTTAAGAATTTCACATGTTCCAAAAAGGGAAAAACACAGAGGTTCAGGCTTACTTCCTTGTGCATCTCTTCACTCCGGAAACCTGAGCACTGGGGTTCTGGCTGCTTCGATGACCCTATATCCAAGCTTTGCCTGTCCAGCCTCACATGGTTGCAAAAGCTTTGCTGGATCCTCTGTCTTTTAGCAAGAGCTCTCCCCAGATTCTCAATCACACACCTAGTACCAAGAATCAGCTGTTTCCAGAAGAGATAGGGAAAGCATAGGATGCTGGCCTCTTCGTCTGTAATCCTGATCTCTCAAGTACTGGCTGCCTCTCTCTAAAGCCTTCCAAGAGTGGTTTATGGTCTTTTTTCTGATTTTCTAGTTACTCGCAGTGGGAATGTTTGGTTGGTGCCAGTGACTCTCTCACAGTGGGAAGTATAATCACAAGTCTGAACTTCTCAGGACCCTCCACTTTTTGCTTCATTTATTTTTCCAGCTTCATCTCTTATTACTCTTAGCTTTTAGTGGCATATCTAAACTTTGTAGAATATAGCCTGGCCTGTGTGGCTCATTGATTGAGCATCGACCTATGAGCCAAGAGGTCAGGGTTCAATTTCCAGTCAGGGCACATGCCCAGGTTGCAGGCTTGATACCCAGCATGGAGTGTGCAGGAGGCAGCCAATCAATGATTATCTCTAATCATTGATGTTTCTATCTCTCTCTCCCTCTCAGAAATCAATAAATAAAATAATAAAATAAAATAAAATTTATAGAATATAGAAACTTACAATTTTAAAACTAAAAGAAAAAGATTATTTGACTTAAGAAACTCATTTCCCAGCCCTGACCGGTTTGGCTCAGTGGATAGAGCATCAGCCTGCGGACTCAAAGGTCCCAGGTTCAATTCCAGTCAAGGGCATGTACCTTGGTTGCGGGCTCACCCCCTGTGGGGAGTGTGCTGGAGGCAACTGACCGATGTTCCTCTCTCATCGATGTTTCTAACTCTCTATCCTCTCCCTTCCTCTCTGTAAAAAAAATCAATAAAATACATTTAAAAAAAAAAAGAAACTCATTTCCCAGGTGAGGAAACTGAGGCACAGAAGATGAGGTGGCTTCTCTCAGACCACATAGCAGAGTTGGTACGAAAGCTCAAGCATCCTTATTCCTGTGCAGGAGCCAGCAGAGCAAGGCGAAGAGCAGAGCGAAAGAGTCAAGAACGGCATGCTTCACATCAAAAAGAAATATTGCAAGTCTTTTGCTCAGTGAATAAGATCTGCCGCTTTCTAACACACACCTCTACTGATACCACACTTGTCTCCTAGCATAAATTATGCTCCCCCCCCCCAAGTTATTAATTCTAGCTGTCATTTCTGAGCCCAGAGCCAGGGGTAATCATCATACTGAAACCCGGGATGCTTCTTAAACTGAGAATGAGGAAACTTGGTAAACATCTATAAACCACACCTTGGACTCTTTCGGTCACAAAGAAACCTGTGTCTCAATACTTGATAGTCAGGCCTGCAGGGCCCTCAGCAGAACAGTCATATAATTTATTGTCTAAATGGGTCACTTTTTGTGAGTGATAAAAGATGCTATTAATAATTTTGCCAGGAGAGCAGGCATAAACCAATATTGGTCTGGACACCCTAGCTACCCAGTAATTTATCTCTAAATTGCAAAATATTTCTCTAATATTTTCTTAAGGTTCTAATCACTTTCATAAATAAAAAGAAATTTTGTTAGAAAAATGCATTCTTTTAAATCAATAGATTATTTTTAGAGCAGTTTTAGGTTTACAGAAAAAGAAGAGCAGAAAAAAACAGAGAATTTCTATATACCCCTAACTGCCCCCAACTCATTTCCCCTGCTGTTAACATCTTGCACTAGTGTGGTATGTTTGTTTTACTTGAGACAATATGGACACATTATTATTACCTAAAGTCCGTAGTCTTTACACTAGGACTCACTTTTTGTAATTGTACATTCTATGAGTTTTTACAAATGTATACTAGTAATGCCCGAGGGGCAGAGCAGGAGATCAGAGGGAGCAGGGGGTCCCCTGCCCAGGCCAGAGGTTTTCACCAGAGGCCTTAGGCATGGGCAAGGGGGGAACCAGTGATCAGAGGGGACAGGGGCAGAGCTGTTGATCGGTTGATCAGAGGGGTATGAGGGTGACCTACCCAGGCATAAGGCCTAAGCCAGAAGCCTCAGGCCTGGGCAGGGCAAAGCCAGAGATCGCAGGACCTTGGGCTTCACAGAGCCAGCGATCAGAGGGGCAAGGGCAGAGCCTGCGATCACAGGGGTATGGGCACCAGTGAAGCCAGCAAAGCAGGGGTCTAGGGGTCTCCTACCCAGGCCTTAAGCCTTGGCCAGAGGCTGCCAGTGGGACAGGAGCAGAGCCAGCAATGGCAGGGGGCAGGAGCAGAGCCAGTGATCTCAGAGGCTTGGGCTCTGTGAAGCTGGCAATCAGAGGGGTTGGGGGTCTTCTGCCCAGGCCTGCAGCCTCAGGCAGAGACTGAAGGCCTGGGCAGGGTCAGAGCCAGCGATTTTAAGGGTCTGGGGGTCCCCTGCCTAGGCCTGCATCCTTGGCCAGAGGTTAAAGGCCTGGGCAGGGGTGGAGCTGGTGATTGGAGTGAACTACAGTGGAAACACCTTTTCTTACTGCTCATTGGCTAAGCTCCCTGTATGCCACTGGTAATATTCTTAGTAACTTGGGTAGTAAGAATCCCTAAAGGCGATCTAGGGTTTTTCCACCACATTCCTGAAGAAAAAAAATGAAGGTCCACTGCTGGAGGGCTAAGAAATGTCATATCCTGCCTTAGCCAGTTTGACTCAGTGCATAATGCCTCAGCCTGCTGACTGCAGGGTCTGGGCTCAATTCTGACTAAGGACATGTGCCTAGGTTGCAGGCTTCTCCCTGGCCAGGGCCCAGGTCAGGGCTCATGCAGGAGGCAACTAATCAAAGTGTTCCTCTCACTTTAATGTTTCTCTCTGTTTTTTTCCTTCTCTTCCACATTCTCTAAAAATCAATGGAAACATATCCTCAGGTGAAAAAGAGAGAAAGAAAGAAAGAAAGAAAGAAAGAAAGAAAGAAAGAAAGAAAGAAAGAAAGAAAGAAAGAAGAAAGAAAGAAAGAAAGAAAGAAAGAAAGAAAGAAAGAAAGAAAGAAAGAAAGAAAGAAAGAAAGAAAGAAAGAAAGGAAGAAAGAGTCATATCCTAGGAAAGACACATCTTGAAAATGTCTAAAGAAAGTTGTCATTTTTTTCATGGTGAAGGGACTGGAGGCCATGTTGATGGAAACACCTTGGTGGCTGCAGTGACTGTCAGTGGCTGCAGCAGCGGGGTGATGAGGCTGGTGGCTTCCCCTGATTAGCCAGGTCACCTCCCACAAAGGGAGGCCAGACTGTGGCTTAGGCCCGCTCCCCAAGGGGAGCAGGGAGGGGGCCTAAGCCATCAGTAAGACACTCCCCGAGGGCTCCCAAAATGTGAGAGGGAGCAGGCTGGGCTGAGGAACCCCCCTCTCCCAGTGCACGAATTTCATACTCCAGACCCCTAGTATTATATATAAAATAAATAAAAATTATCAGGATCTTCTTGTTTATTTACAACTTTAGGCAGGATTTAAATTCTTTAGCACTATTCTGTACACATTGCCCCTTATTTTAATTTATAAACTAGAAAAGTGTACATTCAAAAGTACATACTTTTCTAGATCTTAGGAAAAGAAGTATAAAACACTTTAAAACACTTTTTGTGTTTAAATTCTTTATATTATTATTTTAAAAATAGTATTACAAAAGGTATCTTTCTGAACTTTTATCAGCTATGATTAGATGTTTATTGTTTATACCTCACAATGTATGTCACAGTATAACAGCATGGAACCACAAAAGACCCCAATAGTCAAATCAATCTTAAGAAAAAAGAATGAAGCTGGAGAAATCACACTACCTGACTTCATATTATACTACAGAGCTACAATAATCAAAACAGCATGATACTGGAAGAAAAATAGACACAGAGATCAATGGAATAGAATTGAGAGCCCAGAAATAAAACTACATATATATGGGTCGATAATTGTAAACAAAGGAGCTAGAAACACACAATGAAGAAAAGAAAGCTCTTTAACAAATAGTGCTTAGAAAATTGAGAAGCTACATACAAAGGATAAAACTATATTATAGTTTACCCCATGTACAAAAATTAATTTAAAATGGATCAAAAACCTAAAAAAAAATACATAAAAGAAAACATAGGTATTAAACTTATGGACCTTGGTCATAAACAACAATTTACAAATTTGAGCCCAAAGACAAGGGAAATAAAGGCAAAAATAAATGAATGGGACTATGTCAAACTAAAAAGCTTCTGCACAACAAAAGACACTGACAACAAAACAAAAAGGTCATGGATCAAATGGTAGATGATATTTGCAAACAACAGCTTTAACAAATGTTTAGTATCCAAAAGCTGTGATACATTTACACCATGGAATACTAGGCAGCAGTAATAAAGAGAGATCTCTTACCCTTTGAGACAACATGGTGGAACCTGGAAAGTATTATGCCAAGGGAAACAAGCCAAGCAGAAAAAGACAAATATCACATATGTGGAATCTAATAAACTGATAAGCAAAATAGATCCAGAGACAAGAGGCTATGAATCCCAGAGGGAAGGCAGAGGAGGGTAGGTGGGTGGGGAAATATCAACCAAAGAACTTGCATGCATATTTGCATATCTCATGGACACAGATAATAGGATGGTGAAGGCCTGGGGCAGGTGGCCAGGGCAGGTAAGAAGGGGTCAATGGGGTAAACGAAACATATGTAAAACTTTCAACAATAAAATTTTTTTTAAGTTTAAAAACTCAAGAAACAAACAATCCAATTTAAAAATGGTCGGAGGACCTGTACAGACATCTCTCTCAAGAAGACATACAAATAGCCAACAGATACATAAAAGGATATTCAAGTTCACTAGCTGTTAGAGAAACGCAAATCAAAACTACAATGAGATACCGCCTCACACCTGTTAATGGCTATTATCAACAAGACAAGTGGTAAGTATTGGAGAGGTTGTGGAGAAAGAGCAGTCCTCATTCGCTGCTGGTGGGAAGGTAAACTGGTACAGCCATTATGCAAATAGTCTGGCAGTTACTAAAAAAATTAAGAGTAGAGTTACCATGTGACCCAGCAGTCCTTTTCCTGGATATCTATCCTAACACATGTATTCGGAAAGACATAAGCACCTATGTTCATTGCAGCATTATTCACAGTGGCCAAGACATGGAGACAACCAAAGAGTTTTTCAATAGAGGATTGGATAAAGACGATATGATACATATATACAATGGATTACTACTCAGGCATAAGAAAGGACAAAATACTGCTATTTGAGAAAACATGAATGGACCTTGAGAATATGCAAAATGAAATAAGTCAGTCAGAAAAAGCTAAGACGCAGGTGATTTCATTCACATGTGGGATATAAAACTGAAACCCATGAGCACAGATAGCAGTGTGGTGATTACCAGAGAAGGACAGGGAGTGGTGTGGGCTGGAGAAGCTAATATATGGTGATGGACGAAGGTTTGACTTTGAGTGGTGGGCACACACTGCAATATGCAGATCTTATATCATAGAAATGTACACTTGAAACTTATATGATCCTATTAATCAATGTCACCCCAACACATTTAATAAAACTTTTTAAAAAATAAAATATAAGTAAATACAAATTAAAAAATTAAAATAACCTGAAATTATAATTACATTTTGCAGCAATTCAGATATAAAGTGTGGACCAAACTAAGAGTTATAGTAGTAAAAACTAGAAAACAATAAAACTGATTGAACAAGAATTATTAAAGAATAAATTTAGTACCACATTCACTTGCTCCTACCTCATTGTTTTCACATCTCCCCTTCCACTGCTTTGTTCTGGCATCCCCTAGGGCAATGACCTCAAAAGTAGGCATATGAACCCCAGAGGTTCCTCTGATGATTCCCTGGGGTATGGGGAGAAAATACTAGATTGTTCTATTTTTCACCTAAAAGTTTAAAAATTGAGCTTTACTTTTATGTAATATATTCTGTATCATTTCTTGGTCTGTATGTTAGATGTTCAAATATTACACCAGATTGGCAAAGAAATCTTACAGAAAGTGAGAATTCTATAACATAAGTGGTTGACATTAATTTACTAACATTTTTTTTCTTTTAACTTATCCTAAGCATCTCATTTCTTAGCAAGTGGGTTTCCATATTATATTATCTCGTTTTAACAAAATTAGCTTTTACCACATGACACAGGGCTTAGAAGGACTATTTATTGTAAACAAAGAGACAAAAAAATCTACATAAATTAAGGTTAACCCTAAAAATGCAAACACAAGCAAGCCTTAAGCAAATGGAAGAATAAAACATTTCATATTTTTAGAACCAGGTCTTTGTCAGCTGCATTATGATGTGTAAACAATGAATATCTGTTGTATTTGACAAAAATTCAGAAAGTTATAAAGGCTTTCTGAAATAAGAAAATATACCCATATATTTCCAAAGTGTATATTATGCATTGAGATGCTAGTTAATTAGAGTAGAAAATAGCAAGACAGAAAAATTGTGGTTTTTCAATGTTATGGCATCCTTTATTATTATGTTTTTGTGTATGTATGATGATGTATACAGGATATGAGTACAATAGCCTACATAAACAAACAAGTTTGAGGATATGTAGACCCAAGAGTTTTATTTTAATGTGATATGATCAAAAGCTTTTCAAGACAATTATACATACCTGTTCGTCCTGCCTTATGTTCTTCCAACTCATTTTTCAAGTGCAACAAACATTTATGGTACCAAGAAATGTCTAAATGGAGAAATAAATGAATGGGACAGAGAGGGAATGTGAGAGGTAAAAAGATGAATTTTAGTAATTTGCATATTGGTTCTAACGATGGGTCTCAATGATAAGCGCATAGAGAAAATTAAACAAATGTTTATTTTTTATCCATTTTAAATTGGGGCATTATTTTGGTTAAGATAGCTGATTTGAAGTAAGAGTAGAAATCAATAAAGCAGTCAAAGAGCATTTATCTGGAATTCACTGTACAGATGTGAACCCAAAGCACAGAGGAATAAAGATTTAAAATAGAGCTTTAAAATATGTACTTTTCTTCCCACATTCCTATATTTTTTCTTCCTATTCTCCAAATAAAATGGTTAGGCTGACTCTTATAACAATAATGCATATTTTTTTACCACTTAATTCACTCTTTCTCCTGCTTTTGCCTATTTATTCAATCAATAGGGGTTTAAGAAAAAAAGGAAAACAAACACCATTTCTCCTGTTACTGAGCTTACAATCCTGTGGTTTAGATGATAGTCATTAAATTTTATTAAAACCCGGTGTGGTAACTGTCTTGATCATGAAAGGGCATCTTCCTTAAATATTCACAACCATGTCATTGGAGTCTTTATTCAGCAGTTATGTATTATTTCCTTTAATCTGTTGTTGTTCACTGAGCCACTGACTCAACAGCTATTGATTGAGCACTGTTATGTGCCTGCACTGCTTTGCACTAAAGATACAGAGGAAGGAAGCCTGGGCCTCATGAACTCTATCTTCTGGTGGGGAAGGCAGACAAAACTTTTGTCAGGGATGTCTGAAGGCAAGATTGGGAAGTTAACACTCTTGCGATTGTTCTAAGTTTATTTTCTCCTCTGTTTTTGGTTAACATATCTTCTAAGCATATTCTGCTCTTTGGCTTTTCCCGTTTCCTGCCAATTAACTATTACATGATTCACTGATAACAGTTCTAACTCTTCCTAATACATATTTTATTTTTAGTAAAGTTTCATAAGTAATAAAAACTACAAAAAGTGGAAATTAAGGAACTTTTCTCTGACCTGAGAGATATTTTAATGTATTTGGTTTTGTAAGAATTTCTTTTGCAGAGCAGTTCACAAAATCTTGGGAGTAGGCTGGCCATTTACTTTGAAGAGAATTACCCACTGCATGATAGAGTTTGCGTGCCTTGGTCAGCAGCTCATAAGGCTTGGCAGGTTATCAAAGAATCTTTAAAATATGGCTGTGATACATTTATCTGGTTCTCAATTTTTTTTAATTTAATTAATTATGAGGAAAATCACTTAGTCATAGACATTCTATGTCCTAATCTATGTGAAAACACAGCATACACTTTTGACTATTTTTCTTCCATTTGACACTTTTAGGGTTTTACATAAAGCCCAACACTTTGACACATAGAAAAAGGAAACTGGAAGTTTCTACATCTGTTCATGTAACATTGGGAAACCATTGGCATCTTAGTATCACAATATCTAAAATAGGAAAACACCATTCACTCTCAGTATTCTTCATATTGCTCGGGTTGAAATCCCAGCCCTATGGCTTACTAGCAATGTGATTTAGGCATGTCACTTTCCTTCACTTCCTCATTGCAATATGAGGGAAATCAGGGTCTCCGCCCATAATTATTGAATGAACCAGTGCATGTGAAGTCTGTGAAAAGTCCTTGTTGTACAGAAGTGCTATGTAAACAGAGAACATATGAGCCATGAGAGCAAGAGCCTTTATTTGTATTTTTTCACTGACATAGCTTCAGTGCCTACAGCGGTGCCTGGCACAGAGTAGAAGTTTAATAAATATTTGTTGAATAAATGACTGGCAAACATAACACAATTAGATATCTGGACATATTTATCTAATATAGGGAATTATAAAATGAATTGTGATTCTGTCTCTCACATCAAAATGAGGGCTGTGCTATATCTGGGTGACAGCTGAAGGTTCCCAAGGCAGAGGGGAACATAGAGCAGAAAGAAAAGTGTGAGGACTAAAGGGAGGCATTGGATTTCTTTCCTCCCAAGTTCTCTCAGAATAACAGTAAAACAAATACCTTGGGACACTGAGAAGTAGGGAAAGTGGGAGAATAGAATACAGCTCCCCACAAGGTCAGCCAATGCCTGTTTTAGGCAATGACATAAACCAGAGCAGGGTCCACACATGGAGGGAGAAAGTGAGTGGAAAGGACTCCAGGTTTTCCCAAGGTAGGAAGTGTGTGTCAAGAAAGCCTTGGTGGCAAGGGTGGTCCAAGTAAATCATAATGAAGGACATCAGAATTCTAGAGCTGCCCCTCCCTCCCCCCGAACACCAGGCTTCCCCACCAGAACCTCACTCTCAGCACCTGACAGGGTTTGCTTTTCTTTGGTGAATTCAAACCCTTCTGTGTTCTACCACCCGCTCCGCACAATGAAAATCCACCTGCTCTGCACCGTATTGCAGAGATTTTCCTCAGCTTTCTGCTCCATTCAGAGAATCTTACAAACCATCCAGGATAAAATAGACATGAGTGATAACAAGTTTTTGTTGATGACAAAGGAATCAATCTCTGCTGAGTCGGCTTATGTCAGTGATGAAAGGCTGGGGGGTGAGGGTTGAACATGGAGGAGGCCCTTCATTTCAAGGGAGTCCTTCCTAGATTCTCAAAATACCCTGGGTTGGTTATAATTCAGATCCCTTAGATCAGAGGAGCCTGCATCTAAGCTATGATCAAATCAAGAGAAACGGAGGAAAATGAAATGGAGCAGTCAGAACGCAACCTGGAAAACAGTTTGGATGAGGCCAGCTAAGGAGCAGAGAGTAAAAGACATGTTTAGCCCTAACCGGTTCGGCTCAATGGATAGAGCATCGGCCTGAGGAAAGGTCCCAGGTTCGATTCCGGTCAAGGGCATGTACCTGGGTTGCAGGCACATCCCCAGTAGGAGGTGTGCAGGAGGCAGCTGATTGATGTTTCTCTCTCATCGATGTTTCTAACTCTCTATCCCTCTCCCTTCCTCTCTGTAAAAAATCAATAAAATATATTTAAAAATAAAATAAAATAAAAGACATATTTAAAGCAGACAGATCAGAAATACAGTGCACCATCTAAAACTGTTTACCTTCCAATTAGAAAAATGGGTAAAATAAACTGCTACTTCAGTTTTCTGGACAAACTTTACATGGAATGTCACGATTATGAGTTAGCACTCTTGGTTGCATTTGTATTCATGAAAGAAAATACAACTAAATTGCTTGCTGCAACACCTAATCCTAAGAGCAAATATTGTTGCGGAGATGCTCACATGCTTCATCCCACAGTGCAGAATGGATTAGGCACGCCGGCCAGGAAACAAGCACACTGCCGAGGGCAGGACTCCAGCTCAAAGACAATAAGGCCCAACGTACGGAAGGATCACCACAACCAGACACTGGAAAGGTCAGGCTCACTAGAGACCATTTCTCATCCTCACAAGAACCCTGAAAAGTATTATTATCCCCACTTTTCTTTGTTTTTTTTTTATTTTATTTTATTTTATTTTATTTTATTGTTTAAAGTACTACAAATAGCAGTACATATGTCTCCCTTTTTTTCCCCATTGACCTTCCCCCGGCTTCCCTTAACCCCCGGCACATGCCCCCACCCCATCGCTATAGTGTCTTGTGTCCATTGGTTATGCTTCTATGCATGCATTATCCCCACTTTTCAGAGGGAGAAGCAGTGGCTTGAAAAGTTATCCTTCTACTAATTGAACCCATAGACGCTACCTCAGTGCACAACTACATGAGGTAGTGTCAAAACATTCCTACTATCTAATTCAGAGAGATGTGAAAATAAAGCAGGTCAAAATAGTACAGGTATAAATACTTGAGAAATTAAACTGTACCCATAAGAAGCATTATTATGTACAAACTTTTCTTGGATGGGAATAGACATTAAAATCTTGGCCATGTTCAAAATTGCTCTTAATTTGGGAAGTTGTTCAGCCCTGTTTTTAGCCCCAGGATTCTCTGCTTCCTATGTATAAAGAGGTAAATGAAATATAGTCATGCAAGAGGTTATTTCTTTAATTTTCTGGATTGTCACATTCATGCAGCATGAAATTTTCTACAGAAAGTCAATTTTGGAAAGTTCCAAACTTAATTAGATCTTGCAGTTTTGTGATCTTCATTGTAATTATCAAATACTGAAGAGCTAATAAAGGCTCAACCTCCGGGCTGCAGAGTAACCTAATCTATTCATACCTCAGTGACACCCTGAATTAGAATCATGGGCTGATGAACTCCAGTGCACCAGCCAACCAACCTTACTCAGCAAATGTCTATACAAACTGAGCCTTGATCAGACCAAGATGAATACATGATATGTAAAATAATCCAATAAAGTTTATGAGTAATACATGGGCAATTCAGCTGAGGCATACACTGATTTAGCAAGTCTAATTAAGAGCATTTCTATGATAAACTGAAACCCTATCTCCTGCTATGCAATTATTCATTTGAGTCTATTGTTCCTATAACAATGAGCAGTGAGCATCTTCCTTATCTGTGATCCTTCTTCCTGAAACTTGCAATCTAACCAAGTAATACATATCACCCTTTTAATATTCCAAAGGATGTTCCAATACCCAGATCTCGTTAATGTAGATTTTGCTTGAGACAGAGTGATAAATTTTGGATCATTTGTTTTGTTTTTTTGTTTTATTTTGTCTTGTTGTGTTTTTTTTTAAGATTGCTGCAGATCATCTTTGGAGTTATTTGCATAACTTTTGGGGGGTAAACTATATATTATAAATAAATTTTACCACAACAGAGTCATGATCCTAGGAGTACCAGAAACCTCATTAACTCCTTCAGTTCCTTAGCATCTTCATTTAGTATCACCTCTGCAATTGTCTCCCAGACTTAATAATGTTTAGGAGCCAAAGGGGTAAACAGAATATTGCACAGGAAAAAATTCTAATTTAACTAATGCATTGAATTACATTGATGAAAACTTCGATTCCAATGTTTTGGGAAACTTTGAAGATAGAGATTGGGGGAGGGGAAAACAGCATACAATCTTTTAAAATTTTTACCATTTTTCTTTTAAGATATATATTTTACATTTGGAAAGTCCCTTGAATAAGTCATCGAGTTATGCATGTGCTGAATGTTTCTGTTTAACTGAATTATTTTTAATGAAAACGCACAAAAAAAGTTCATGCCAGGACAAACTCCTTAATATGTTATCTCTTTGAGGGTTGAGTAGTAGAAAGAAGCTAGAAATTCTTAGAAGGTAACATCACAGCATTTTCTTTGTCTATCTATGGATAGAGAAAGTATGGCGCCTAAAGTGTTGTTTGATTCTAGGCAACTGGTATGGCTGATTTTGTGCTGCTTGCATCTGTCTGTTTGTTGGAAGCATTCCTTTTAGTTGGCAGAATTATTGGAGAGTTGCTCGAAGGAGGTAAAGAGAGGAGGAAATACTGAAAGTGCTTTGTGAGAATCTTTTTCAGCTGCTGAACACCAGCAATATTGCTTTGGGGTCCAAGCAACAGAGTATCTTCAGATCCATGTGGAAGACTGTTCTCCCATCTCCAAAGAAAATTTAGCTGTATGCACCATTTTGAGAGGGGGGAGCTTTGAAAGAAGAATAAAGTCTCCTTGTCACAGACACCAGTGACCTCATGAATGCCATCTCAGGAATGGCAACAATAAAGCTTCTTCTGCTGTCTTTGAGAGAAGATGACTTTGGCCAAGGGTAGATTTAGTAATAGTGGAAGAATGTGACAGATCCCTAAGCTGACAGTCAACTTGTGAGCAAATATGAAGGACCAATATGGGAACTCACCTAAATAAATAGGGGACATTTGGTTGGTAGGAGGTAGTGAAATCAAGCAATAGGTCTACTTGGGTCTTCAAGTGATTGGAAATGGGCACTGCAAGTTAGTTGTCATCTTAATGTATAATCATAGGCTGGTTTCATCATGATTCCTCACCAGATTTTCTAGCCAGTCTATACATTTCTACTTAAGGAAATTCTAAAAGAAAGCTAATCTATTAGACAAAACCTGTTTTAAAAAGAAAATCTAGTATCAATTTTTCGCAAAACATGACTTTCAAGATATTGTTTAAATGCTTCTCAGACAATGTGTGTGGTTTTTATTCACTCAAAGGTGTTTCACACTTCTTATGAATAGGCCAAAAAAATTATTATTTTGTTGTATTCAGACAAACAAATTGGCTTGCAGCTAACTTCTTGAAATGAACTTATATTTTGCACCCTTTCTAGAAAGAATGTTCTTATTTTTCTTCTCTGTATATCCAAACCTATTCTGTTTAAAGACCTCTCTTTAAAATTCCACCTCTTCAGTAAAAACCCTAGGAACAACTGAGAATTAATTTACCCTCTCTCCTTTTAACTATTCACTTATTTATTCAGAACGGTATATATTAATTGAGGATGACATTGTGCCAGGCACATATTTTTGGATTGTGAGTTTTCTTGTTGTGTGTCTGATTTTCTCTTCTTCAACTAGATGGTAACTATCAGGAAAGAGACAACATTTGACATGTCTTTGATCACTGCCTTAGTGCCTAGTTTCTTGGACACAGCAGGCATTCAACAAATATATCATGGATTTAACTCAGATTTCAGTCTTTAATAAAAGAAAATGGCAGCTGAATTATACCTTGATAAGGGCTGGAAGACAATATTATCATTAATTGAGTGCCTCTTATGTGTTCAGATCTTTTCATAACTGATCTCTAGTCTTTATAACAGTCTACTAAGATAAAATTTCAGTAGCCCTAATGTGTCTGTGAGGAAAGGGATACTGTGAGAAAAGACATTATTTTGGGTTTCTCTGCTCATAAGTTATAGAACTGTCTCTGACATCTAGACCTGGGCAATGCTTAAAAAACAAGGGGGTGATTCTCAACTAGGGAGAGCTTCTGCCTCTGCGGGTATCACCACGGCAGTTCCTTTACAGATGAGCTGAGGGAAATACATCTTAATATCATTCACAAAATGTCCTATTTGTCCTGCTCTTTCTGTTTCTTTGCCTTTTTATGTTACCTTAGATAAAATCCCAGTGAGCTGAATCCTTTTTAGAAAATCAAAAGCCACTAAACAATAAATATCACACTATAAACTAAAAACTGATTAAAAGAAAAAATTGTAATGAAAAAAACTTTTATTTAGTCAGTGAATACATGCTAAGCAATGGACTGTTTTCTCTATAGCTTTAGTGTAAATTTATTCACGACTATGCATACATATCAAAATATTGTATCTAGGTTACAATTGAATTTGTTGTAATTGCTTTGAAATTGCAAAAACATAGGAAAACATTTTATTTAATAAAGACATATACATTGAAAAGAAATGAAACACCAACTGTATTTTCAAAGTAGCTACTTTTCATCGTATATGATAATATAGCAACAAGAGGGAGATTAAAAGTAGTAAGAATTTTCCTAAGCAAAATAATTTGACATTAATGATATTTATAGTGCAGCATTTCTAATCACATGTCATTATTTCAGTGTACTTCTTTACAAATGGAGACTTTTCAAATGATTTCTCTGGCTGTTGCCAACACTTGCAGAAGTTTGGCCATAAGATTTTCAATGTCTCCAAAGATCCAAGAGGAGATTGGCTGTATCAAGAATAAGCTTAGTCAGGGCAACAGGGATGTGATCTGTAGTCTCAATCACAGCATCTAAGTACCCACCTCCCTTGCCAGTAGCGATCCATCAGTAGCTATTTATTGTCATAGTGATTCACTCCTCCTAACGTCCTGGTATGTTAAAGATGAAAAATTAAAGCTGTTATTACTAATACGTCACTGGGGACATGTGTAGCCAGATGGGAGATATGGATAGTAGCTTCCAGGTTACAGAGAGTCTTTTTGATTTGAAGCAGGTCAATGCAATACCCTTAGCCTGCTCGTAAACCGGAATTGGCAGAGTAACAGGACACCAAGCCCAGAATGAGGGGACTCAGGCAGGATCCGTTCCCAGTTGTTTGTTTCTCAGGAAACAAAGGTTTTAGAAGAAAGACTGAGGATAAGAGGCTTTCATCACAGGCTCAGGAAAACATTTAATCCCAAGTCCCTAGATGTTGGAAAAGGCCTTGTAATATATTTCTTGACTTGGTAGTAGAGAACTAGATATAACTGATTCTGTAAATTGCAGATACTGAAAAGGGCTAGGAAAGGCAGAAACTTAGGAGTAAACAATATAAAGACTTGATTATGAATCATTACTGTGACAACACAAAATCTCTAAGCAGTAATATATTGTTATAAAAATGAGTGACAGGCAAGAAAATAATGCCTCTTGCCATTGCTTCTATGCAAAATTTCCTGGAGGTCCCAGGTAATGCAAAAAGATGAGGAAAAATAGAAATATTATTAGGATTCAAAGAAAAGCAGTTGTTATTTATAGACAATATGATTTTCTAATAGGAAATCAGAATGAATCTAGAGATAAATGATTAGAACCAATGAGATAATTCAACAATGATACTATATGTAAGATAAATGCACATAGAACAATTGTGCTCCTCAATTTCAGCAACACCCAAATGAGAAAATAACATTAGGAAGTATTTCACTTATAAGTGAAACAGTAACCATTGGTTTATAGGGGGAAAATTTTAACAAAAAACATGTATGAAGAAAATGAGAAACTTACATAAAAGGTCAAGAAGATAGACCTAAATAAATGGAACTACTTACATATACTATCATAAACATGTCTTTCAATTCCAAATTAACCTCAAGATTCAACCAAAAATTTCAAAATAAGATTCCATGGTTCCTGAAGGGGACAGAAAAGCCAATTTGAAGAAGAGTAAGATTAGAGACAGTTGAGGCCTCACTCTGCCATATGTAAAGACTTACCACAAAACTGCAGTAAACAGGGGGCTTGGGCACAGAAGTACTGGTAGACAGGCCAACCGCACAGATGTTGCACCAAAACA